>VMDO01004459.1:36361-125347 GCA_007922755.1 Pedetes capensis | reverse complement strand
GAGATAAGGTGTAAGGAGCATTAGGCCCGTACTGAGGGACAGCTGTTTTCAATTCTTTAATAAATTTAAAGGGAAAAGGCTGATGTACACGGTTTATATTGCCCTGTGCATCTTGTCGCTCAATAACTGGAAAAGCAAATTCTTGTAAATCTTCTCCCTTCTCAGCACCCTCTTGCATAGCTCTTTGTAATGGAGATAAGGGATTTTTACAATTGAAGAGGGAGCTCCGGGAGACAACTGAGGCAACTGAGGCACAGCAACAGTTGTAAGATCTGATGTAAAATATTTCTTAAATTTAAAGGCTACGTTGGGATTTTCCTGTCCAGTATTAATACGTGCCATTCGAGAGCCCTCTTTATAAAATTCAGATTTCCAAATAAGGTAATTACCAGATATTAAGCAAGCATAAGTTAATTGTTTCCAATCAGTGGGGGGAAGGGTTCCCAAAGATTCCAAAATAGACAGAGTATAAGGAGCGTTGGGGCCATATTGAGATACGGCGGTTTTTAATTCTTTTATGATCTTAAATTCAAGGGACTCATGCTCTCGGACTCTGTTCCCTTGGGCATCTGTTACTTCTACTACCGGGAACACAAACCCTTGAATATCCTCTCCCTTTTCCGCTCCCCGCTGTACCGCTTGTTGTAGTGGAGTAAGCGGAACTTTGGTGGTAGATGTAAAAGGTTTTAATGGAATTTGAGGAACTTGCGCCACTGCAATGGTAGCAGGGTCAGGTGTAGAATGTTCCTTAGATGGGTTAGTATACTGTGGGTTATAAGATGGAGCTGATGGCTCCAAGATTTGAGATGACTGTTGTTTTTCCAACAAAGTCAATCGATCTAGAATATCTTTCAATATTTTCTCAGTTTCAGTTTCTGATTTACCTTGTCTTTCTGCTGGAAAGACTGCTGGCTCTGGGGGAGGAGGAAGACACTCATCCTCTTTATTATCCCCTTGAATGTTGCCATAATTGGCTAAATTGGGATATAACCCTCCTGGGCAGTCAGGCTTTTGATCAATAATAGGTTCTGCCTCTAAGGTCGAGGCTTGTTCATGGTTGCTTTCAATTTCGTCCTTTAATTTATCTAGTTCATTCCTGATGTCAATTGTATCTCGGACCAATCGCCATAAGGCAAAAGTATCAGCTGGTACTTTTACAGGTCCATTGTCCTCATAATATTCCTGTAATTCTTTCCCTACTTTAGACCACAATTTCAAGTCAAATGTGCCGTTCTCAGGAAACCAAGGACATACACGAGCAACAAATTTTAAGAAACGCAAAAGTTGTTGAGGTTCTATCTTTATGCCTCGTACCTTTAAAGTGTGCTGTGATGAATGTACATACAGCGTTCTTCCTGACTTATTGCCCATCTTCGTCTCTAATGCCCCTTTGCTTACCTGGCTTCTAGTGAGCAGAAAGGCGTCCGTCGGACGTGTCTCTCGTACCTTCAGGGGTGCCCCACGTTCAGGCGCCACTTGTCGGGGCCCAACGTGTGAAGGGGAGAGCCGAGGATGAAGGAGACGAAGAGGCCAAGACTGATGGTCTTGAGCTAAACTTTATTCTCTAAACTCTTGTTTATATAGTAACTCAGGGAGATACAAGAGACAGCTCACAAGGTAACTTCAGCCAAAAAGGTAACAATCAACTTAGTTAGCATTGCAGAAACAGATTAATCCTAAAGAGACAATGAGGGAACCAAGGCCTCTTGATTTGCTGATTTCTTACCCCACAGGTAGCAGAGCTTCCTGTTAGGGTCAGTCTGTCGCATAGCCATTTATGCATTTATGCAGGCATTGCCTTAGCTCATGTCGGGCCTATGGCTCCCGACACTGGGTCATTTAGCAGTTCTACAGAAAAATAACTTAAAAGTGATGAGTTTTTAATCCTTGTTTTAAATGATTTAATTGTAAGTTTTCATAATTTAATTTTGAGTAGTACCTGTGTTTAATAATCATCATGAGAAATTTCTGAAAATTTAACAATTGGTTCTCACAAACTAGAATAAGCCAGCTTCAGCTCACCAAAGGCTCATGTGTTTTCCCCTCATAGGTCGACTTGGGAAACCAAAAATCACCCAGAGTTTAATGGCACTTGTGAACAATACCTGCAAAGTCACATTGACATGCTCTGTGGAAAAAGAAGAAAAGAATGTGACATACAGTTGGAGTCCCTTGGGAAAAGAAGGCAATGTCCTTCAAATCTTCCAGACCCCTGAGGACCAAGAGCTGATGTATACATGTACAGCCTGGAACCCTGTCAGCAATAGTTCTGACTCTGTTTCTGCTCATCAGCTCTGTGCAGGTAACCAGCTCTGTCTATCTTTCCTGGTGAGTCTCAGAAATTACTCTGGAGTGGGTCAAGGCCTGAACTTGGCTTCATCTTCAGGGGAATGTGCCTCCTTTATGCAGAGCCTCATCCCTGGGGACATCTCTTCCCCCAGGAAGCCCCTAGGAAAGATACCAAAGCTTTCTAGGAGAAGATAGGCACTTCTGGGGGGCAGGGTGCGGGGTGGTTGAGATAGTCCCTCGTTGACTCTGATTCAATTCCTGACTTTCAGTAGAAGGAAGTACAGTTTCCTTAGGATCTTTGGCACTCCCTGGAGGGCATCCAGTTTTAATAGTTGTCTTGAATGTGAACAAATCTGCCCAGCCTCTTGGACCTGCTCCCTGAGAATCAAGACTCACTGCAGTTTCTATTTCCAGACATTGAAACCAGCTTCCTTACTCGCTACACAGGGTTGCTGAGTGGACTGGCTGTGCTCTTGCTGTTTGTTATCATTGTATCTTCAGTGCTTTTGTTCCATTTGCACAACAGAGAGAAAGGTAGGATTTTTCCAGAAGATAAAATGTGGCAATGCACCTACTTTCTTCTGGGGTCTGAAGCCATTTATCCAAGATGGTGTAGAGTGATCTTTTATTCAAGTCCTCCAACAGTCCCCAGCCCAGCACTTTGCTACTTCCCAGGATGATGCCCCTGAGCACTATGACATTACCCTGAGCAGTCTTCAAAATCTGTTTTTGAGATCACCAATATCTAGTGGGCCCAGGACTTGAGATGAAGTTTAGCACTGCCGTGTATAAGCTGTACTTCCTGATACTACTGTGTTCACTTCTCTGGCTCAGTGTCTTCATAGGTGAAATGTTTGGACTTCAGAGTATCCAAGATCACTCCCAATTTCATCATATTTTGATAACAACCTTTGGAGAGTCATTGAGGGATATGTACAAATTTTGTATTCCATGGTTTTCACTTGATCCCTGTGGATTTCTCTAGATCTTTCTGTAATTATGCTATTCTCAATTCAGAAAACCTAATCTACTGGGCATGGTGGCATGCTCCTGTGGTCCCAGCTACTCAATAGGCCAAGGCAGGAGGACCACTTGAAGCCAGCCTGTGCAACATAGCAAGACTGCAACTCAGAAAAGGATAGCAGGAAGGAAAGAAGGAAGGAGAGGAGGAAGGAAGGAAAGAGGGAAGGAGGGAAGAAAGGAAGGAAGGAAGACAAAACTGATCTTAAGACTCCTAAGTGATCATTATACTACCTAATTCCCCTTATCCTCGTCTACCCAAGATCTTTCTTTCCTACTGATCCCAATGAACAACACAGAACTTCTGCTCCCATGTTAATAACTCTCCTTTGGTGTTTCTTCAGACTCCTGTTTGAAGACCTTCACTAAGAGTTCTGATACATTTTCAGCCAATTGGGTGGACCTTCACACAGGAGAGTGGTTAAGACTAAGTGTGTACTTAACAGTCTGTCTGGGTATGAGCGCCCCTCAAGACCATTATTTAACCAGTTACTTTATCATTGAAAGCTTCACTTTTCTCTGTTATAAAATATCCATAATAATGGGGCTTGTTTTACATACTTATTAAGTGGATTAAGTGAATACATGTGCAGTACTTGGCCCAATTCCTAGTACATAGTAAGTACTCAGTAAGTATTGGCTACTGTGTTTGTAATTGACACCTGAATATGGTACTGGGGAGGAGTTCTAGAAAAGGGGGTTTGTGGCATGTATCACAACTCAAATGGCCTTACAAAGGGGAGAAGTCATGGCCTCTTGGGCCATATGCTATCTCCAGATTTCCTCAAAAAGGCATCTGTCTTCAATTTCTCACAACTTCTAGAGAGAAGGGAGAGCTATTCTTTGCACCTACAAATGAGGTAAGAGAGAACACTTAGTCTAGTTCCCTCACCAAGTCTGGGCCAGGGCTTGAGACAGGACTAGATTCTGAAATGTTCAATTCCTATGGCATTGCTCAGATAAGACCCAGGATTTATGAGTATTCTGTTGTCATGGAATATGAAGGCCCCAAATTCTGGCTATCTCTTTTAAACTTGACCCTAAAATGTTCCATGTTAATACCAAAGAAAGAGTACACTGGGATGAATGAGTCTTCTGGCTCATAAATTCTTAAAATTTAGGACTTAAAAAAAAAGTAAAGACTTATCTCTCCTGTCTTTGCTTCTCTGGGGCTTCACATGAAGCCTGGCACATAGAAGGAGCTTAATAAATGTTTATTACCTGTGTCAATCAAGCAAACAAGCAACAAACATTTGTGGAGTATCTACAATATGCTTAACATTCAGGTGGCTGCAATCAGGTATACACCAAAATAATACAACACAGTGTATAATTGGAGAAAATCAATCAAGGTAAACAATGAAAACCCTGACGTGAAAAGTCAACTAGTATTGTTATTATTACAATTATTTCCCAAACTATTAAAGTTGGGCTGTTTACTTTGAGGTCCACCTATCTCTCATTCCTTACTCCTCCTTGTCCCTCCTCCCCCTCCTGTCTTCTCCCATCATTTCTTCCTTTTGCTAGATCCCTCCCTCCTTCTTTCTGCTCCTTAAATTGTCCTTTCTCTGCTAAATTTACATTAGCTTTTTATTATGTTCCAATTTTTGTATAGGTATTTTTCCTCCTTTTAAATTTGGGAAATAATTATAATAATACCAACAATACCAAAGGATGGTAATAATGCAAATGGGCTAGATTATTCATGGAATACTGCTGACAATGTAAAAAGATAGATCACTACAGAAGGAAGTTTGGACTTAAATCATAATTGGGATGCAAGGGTATACAGAAAAATATTCTCATAAAAAGACATGCAAGTAGAAGAGAGGTCATTGGTGGGGGAGTGAGAGAAGGGGGAGAAGGGGTACGAGGGGGTAAGGGGAAAGTTATCTGTGCAATGTACAATGAAATGCACATCAGAATGAAACACATTGTTATACATTAAAATTTTCCAATAAAAAATGTGCTAAAAAAAAGTCAACTAGTCATACAAGGCCATCAATGCTAAGTGCTAGAGATGCTAAGGAAGACCCTGAGTGGAGGAATTACCTTTTACTCCCCATGCAGGAATGGGGGAGATTCCTTTATAGCTTAAGATGGACTCTAGAATAGAAGAGAATTCCCAGTGAGCACTGGATGAGACATGAACTGAGTGCTTCCTATCCTACATGCAATCTGTGGGAAGGGAGAGACCATCCAAGGATCCATGTATCCATCTCAGTAGAATGGGAGCCATTTAACCCTTATTAGCTTTATTTTTTCATCATAAAAGGAGAATTTAGGTCTACATAATCTCTAAAATCCCACTTACCTTTCACAGATTGTGGTTCTATGTTTATTTGTGACAGATGATGTCCCACAGAAAATGATATACACATATGCCACAGTTTCAAGAGATACTCAGTCAACAGAGCTCAGGATCTATGATGAAATCCCCCAGTCTAAGGTGAGCTGATGCTACTCATGGATTCCCCACACCTGGATGAGAGTCAGGGGCAATGAGAGCCTCTGCTGGCTCTTGCCTAGAAAGCAGCCATAGCCAAGAGTGTGGAAGGTCCAACCAGAAGGCACCATGTCAGGGAAATGAAGCCATGGGTCTTTCCAAGATGACAGGAATGTGGCCAACTGTCACCCCATGGGAACCTCCATGGTTTGAGGCCCTGAGCTTCTGTGTGGAGCCTTGGCTCTGGGTTAGATATAAATAATGACTAAGAAGTACCTCCTAGAGGGGCCAAACAACAGGGGAACTCATAGGGTGAGGTGGGGGCTGTTATGGGGCCACTAACATGGCAAGGCCTTCAGCTGTACCACTGTGGCATCCGATCCCATCAGATCTCAGAAGCTAAGCAGGGTTTAACCTGGTTACTCCTTGGATGGGAGACCGCCTGGGAGCACCAGATGCTGTAGGCTTGGGAGAAGGACCCAGCAGCCTACTCCCAAAACACAACCTGCCATTGAAAATCCTATGAGTAGTAGAGAAGCACTGACAATAGTGTTTCACCTGTTGTGCATAGGGTTGCTATGAGTCAGATACTGACTCAACAGTACCTAACAACAACAACATGGCAAACCAGTTGAGGCCCCCGTGAATTGTACTACCTGGTCTAGCAACAGCTTCACCTTGCTTTCCTCAAACTCTGAATCACTTTGCCCCACACCCTATTCTCTTGCTTACCTTTCACCTGCCTGCTCATCCCTCACCTCCACCCTGGTTCACTATTACCTATACTTTCACCAACCTGCTTCTCACAAGTCTGCAAGGAGTGAAGGGGGAAACTGAGGTCTGCCTGGTCAGCCTTTGTACTCTGCTTGTACAATAGGGCCACTGAATCCATAGATTCCTTGGGAAGCAAAAATCTTGACTGAGCAAGACTCAGTCTGAACCACACAGACTCCTCCTCTTGGCTCCTGAGTCTGCACCAAGAGTCTGCCCTGCTGCTACCCACTTCCCTTCTCTCACACCTGATCTTGATCCTCTCCAAAGTTGGAAAAGAACCAGAGCTGAGGCCAAAAGAGGGGGCCATGCAGCAAAAAATAGGACTGGTAGGGGTGAGGATGGGGTGGAGTGGAGTAAGATGGGGAGCAGAATTAGAAAGGGAGGCTCCCAAGGTTTGGCCTTCAAGTCCTCACTAATGGGAAGGTGGGTGTTTTCCAGGTACTCCCCTCCAAGGAAAGTCCAGTGAACACGATTTATTCCAAAGTGCAGTTCTCTGAGAAAGTAAGTCCTACCTGGCTTTTTCTCCATTTTTTTCATCTGTTCCAGCCATCTGGTGTACCATATCCATCAGTATATAATTTAAAACCCAAGACTCCTCAATTCAAAGGAAAGGTTGTCAGAGCACTCTAAATGACTAGATCACATGAGACATTAGTGGTCACTAGATGCCAGTGGCTATTTGTCTCTGTGTATAAGTGAAAGAAGAATTATTGTGATACAGAAATAATAAGTGCTCAATGAAGAACAAAGAATGCAGCTTAGATGTTTCAAGCCTATAATCAAAATCAGTGCCAATAGCCAGGCATGGTGGCACACACCCAACATCCCAGTGACTTGGGAGGTAGAGGCAGGGGGGATCATAAGTTCAAGGCTAGAGGCAGCCTACATAATTTAGAGAAACCCTGCCTCAAAATAAAAAATAAAAAACGGGCTTTGGATGCAATGTAATTGTAAAGCACTTGTAAAAGTATGTGCAAGGCACTAGGTTCAACCCCCAAATACCACACACACACAAAAAAAATCAGTGCCAAATACCCTTATTCCCTACTACTGCTCTTTTCTGGCTAAGAAGGGCTCCCAAATGGAGTGGCAGAAGCACAAGCAAAGAGACTCAGCAAAAGAAAAGGAAGTTTTGCCCTGGACTTCCTCAACATGGGGGAAATCTAGGACATCCCCGCTGTGCCATTTGTTTTTATCTCCTGGGTACCTCCTAGGATTGTAGTTCCCAAGCCTCAACTTTCAGTTAACATGTTCTCACATTTCTCTCTTGTGTACAGATGGGGAAAACTGGCACACAGGACAATAAACCTCTCAAGACTTCAGACTATGACATCGTTATCTAGGCTGGCAGGACACATATTCCATCTGGAAACTGAGTTACAACAATGAATAGTGGACCTAGACCTTCTCTGTTCAGCAGTTATCTGGAGACCACAAATCGCCACATTCCAATGTGCAAGCAAAGCCTCTGTTGCTGGGCATAACTTGTGCCCACATGGAAATGGATACCTTCCCTCTCTTTTTTTTTTTTAATTGGAAATTTTTAATGTACACCTTAATGTGATTCATTCTGACATGCATTTCATTGTGACATTTCCATATATGCATTTTGTTGTACATTACACAGATAAGTTCCCCCTTACCCTCTTGTACACTTCCTCCCCCCCCCCCCCCCCCCACCAAAGACCTGTCTTCCATTTGCTTGTCTTTTTGTGGTAGTATTTTTCTATGCATCCTTGGATTATGTTTAAGATTGAAACTTTATCTGTAGTGAACTATCTTTGTACATTGTCAGTACTGTTACATTAATTTTCTAGCCCATCTGTATTATTACCATTCTTTGGTATTATTGGTGTATAATTATTTCCAGGACTATTAAAGTTCGGCTGTTCACACTGAGGTCACCCCCTCCCCCATTCCTCACTCCTCCTTGTGCCTTCTCTCCCACCTCTTCTCTCCCAGAAGTTCCTCCTTTTGCTAGATCCCTCCCTCCTTCTTTTACAGTCCCCAAATTTTCCCTTCTCCACTAAGTCGACTTCAGCTTTTTTTTATTATTATTATGTTCTGACCTCCACATAGGATTGTTTCCTTCTTGTAACTTTGATTCAGCTCCCACATATGAGTGAGAACCTGTGGAATTTCTCTTTCTGAGCTTGTGTTTGTTCACTTAAAATAATTTTCTCCAATTCCATCCATTTTGCTACAAATGACATTCTTTTTTTTTTTTTTTGATTGCTGAGAAGTATTCCATTGGTAATATGTACCATAGATTTTTTATCCATTCTTCTGTTGATGGGCACTTTGTTTGATTCCATATCCTTGCTATTGTGAAAAGTACTGCATTGAACATGGAGATGCAGGCGTCTCTGTGGTATGGTGACACATCTCCCTTTGGGTAAATTCCCAATAATATTATAGCTGGGTCATATGGTAGATCTATTTTCAGTTTTTTAAGATACCTCCATATTGATTTCCAAAGTGGTTGGACCAATTTAGAGCTCCACCAACAATGTAAGAGTCTTCCCTTTTCTCTGCAGCCTCGCCAGCATTTGTTATTTGTTTTATTGATCTCGGCCATTCTTACTGGTGTAAGGTGAAATCTCAGAGTTGTTTTAATTTGCATTTCCCTAATGACTAGGGATATTGAGCATTTTTTTATGTGTTTCATGATGTTACGGGCCTCTTCATTTGAGAACTGTCTGTTCAGTTCCTTTGCCCATTTGTGTATTGGGTTATTCATTTTCTTGGGTATTGTTTTCTTAAGTTCTTTATAAATTCTGGTAATTAGACCTCTGTCTGATGTAGAGGATGTGAAAATTTTTCCCATTCAGTGGGGGTTTCCTTGACTTTGTTAATTGTTTCTTTTGCTGTGCAGAAGCTTTTTAATTTCATGTAATCCCATTTATCTATTCTTGTTGCAATTTCTTGAGCAATTTGAGTCCTATTAAGGAAATACTTTCCTATGCTTATATGTTGGTGCATGTTGTCTAGCCTATCTTTTATTAGTTTTAAAGTTTCTGGTTTTATGTTGAGGTCTTTTATCCATTTTGAGTTAACTCTTGTGCATATTGAGAGATGTGGGTCAGCTTTCATTTTTCTTCAAGTGGATGTTCACATTTCCCAGCACAATTTGTTGAAAAGGCTATTCTTTTTTCCAATTTACTTGCTTTGCTCCTTTGTCAAAAATGAGGTGGCTATAGGTGTGTTGAGATATTTCTGGGTCTTCTATTCTATTTCACATGTCTTCAGGCCTATTTTTGTGCCAGTACCAAGCTGTTTTTGTAACCACTGCCCTATACTATAGCTTAAAGTCAGGGATTGTGATTCCACCTGCACTAGTTCTGCAGCTTAAGAGTGTTTTGGCTATATGCGTTCTTTTGTGATTCCATATGAATTTTTGTATCATTTTTTCTATTTCTGTAAAGTCAGTCAATGGAATTTTAATGGGGATTGCACTAAATCTATAAATTGATTGTGGTAGGATAGCCATTTTTACTACTCCCTATTTAGGAGCCGGGAAGGCCCTTCCATTTTTTGGTATCCTCTGCGATTTCTTTCTTTAATGTTTTGAAATTTTCCCTGTAGAGATCTGAAGGGTCTTTGGTTAGATTGGTTAGATTGATTCCCAGGCACTTAATTTTCTGTTGGGCTATTGTGAAAACTATTGTATCTGTAATCTCCTTCTCTTACTGGTTACAGTTGGTGTAAAGGAAAGCTACTGATTTTTGTGTGTTGATTTTATATCATGCCACTTTGCTGAAGGAGTTGATTAGATGCAAAAGTTTTCTGGATGAGGTTTTGGAGTCTTTTAGGTATAGTATCTTGTCGTCTGCATATAAGAATAATTTGACCTCTTCATTGCCAATCTGTATGCCTTTGATTTCTTTCTCTTGTCTGATTGCCCTGGTGAGGACTTCAATTACTATGTTAAATAGAATAGGAGAGAGTGGACATCCTCATCTTTTTCCAGATCTTAGAGGAAATGGTTTCAGTTTTTCTCCATTTAATATAAATGTTGGTTGTAGGTCTGTCATAGATGAAATTTATGATGTTAAGGTATCTGCCTGTTATACCTATCTTTGCCAGGGTTTTTATCATGAAAAGGTGTTTCACTTTGTTGAAGGCCTTCTCAGCATCAATTGACATGATCATGTGGTTTTTGTTTGCCAGTTTCTTGGTATGTTGGATCACATTAACTGATTTCTGTATGTTGAACCAGCCTTGCATCCATGGAATAAATCCCACTTGGTCATGGTGAATAATCTTCTTAATATGTTGCTGGATTCAGTTTGCCAAGAATTTGTTAAGGATCTTTGCATCTATTTTCATAAGGGAAATGGGTCTATAATTCTCTGTCTTAGATGAATCTTTTCCTAGTTTAGGTATCAGGGTGATGGTAGCTTTGCAGAATTAGTTTGGGAGTGTTCCCTCCTTTTCTACATTTTGGAATAATTTGAGGAAGACAGTTATTATATGTTCTTTGAAAGTTTGGTAAAATTCTGCTGTGAACCCCCAGGACCTGGGCTCTTCTTTGTTGGGAGACTTTTTATTACCTTTTCTATTTTGGTATATATAATGGGATTTTCTAGGCCACTTATGTCTTCTGGGGTTAGTTTTGGTAAGTCATATGTGTTAATAAATTTATCCATTTCTTCTGTATTTTCATTTTGGGGAATACAATCTCTCAGAGGGCTGGGATTTAGCTCGGTTGGTAGAGCACTGCTCTGCAGTCTCTGAGGTCCCAAGTTCAATTCCCAGAACCACAAAAATGGGAGAAGGATGTGGCAACCCACTCCTGAGGCAATCCCAAAAACAATCAGCCATTGAAAACCCTATAAGGGTCTCTATGAGTCAGACACGACTTGACAGCACCTAACAACAACCACACAACAACAACAATCTCTCAGAGTAATCTCTGATGATTTTCTGTATTTCATTGTAGTTGGTGGGGTTATGGACCCATTTTCCTTCCCAATCTTTACTATATTAGTTTTTTCCTTTTTCTTTTTGATGAGATTGGCCAGAGAAGTGTCTATTTTATTTTATCAATCTTTTCAAAGAACCAGCTCTTAGTCTTATTAACTTTTTGAATTATCTTTTTAGATTCTAATTGCAATATTTCTCCCTTTATCTTTGTAATTTCTTTCTGGATGGTCCTTTTAGGATTGACTTATTGTTGATTTTCTAGTGTCTTAAGGTGTATCATTAGGTCATTTATTTGGCTTTTCTGTACCTTATTGATGAAGGCACTTAATGCTATAAAATTCCCTCTTAATACTGCCTTTGCTGTATCCCAAATATTTTGGATACCTTCTCTTTCTAATTGGCTCCCTTCTGGTTTAAGGACAACTATGGTGCTTCCCAAACTTCTTCCCAGTAAAGCACATAATATTTTTATGGCATACATTTTAAGGCTATTCATGTCTGGAGGTTGTACATTGCTGTAGGTTTCTCATGTCTACAGGTAATAACTCTGTCCAGCAGCTGTGGGAAGAGGAAAACAATATTTTGTATATCTCTAACAGGCTTATGGCACACTAGCTAGGATGTTTTGCATAAGCTCAACATATGGAAGGAGTTCTAGTGTATGACCCCTACCCATCTCTATAGCATTTGAGCAAATTAGGAAAAGTCTCCCTTTCCTTGAGGGAGACACAGCCTTTCACTGAGCACATGGTGTGGTGAGAAATGTGGGCTGCAGGTAAGCCTCCATTCACTCCTTTGCTTTGGAACCTTCATGAAGAACAACTGGCTTTACCAGCCCAAATACTGATGACAATGCTTCACAGGAAGGTGTGACAATTGTGACCCTCAGCCAGACAGACTGGCTCCAAATGGAGTGTTAGGAAATACTCTTTCTGTAGAGGCATAACTGCTGGAGCACTTTTCTTTGGGTTTTATTTAAGAAGCCTAGTAGGATTTTCTTTCTGGCCAAACTTGCCTTCTGTGCCATTCCAAACAGCCTCAACAAGAAGCAGATGCCATACTCACTCCCTGCACCCCCCCAAAGAGGAATTGACTAGCAATGTTTCTGACACATTAGGGAACTGTGTGTAACCTGGCCATCAATACAAGAGACATTGGAGGAAGCAGAGTCACTCAAGAGAGAGAACTTGGGAGATAATGAAACTGGGTTCCTCCCAGCTCCTGAAGTTCAGCTCAGAGAGATGTGGGGTTCAAGCTGACCCTGAGTGCCCTCATCCCAGCACCCCTCACAAACGCACAGCCAAATTGGCATGAGGAAGAATCACTCCTAGCTGAGCAGGAAAGTTGTGTAATTATTTGAGGACATGTTTGCCTTTTGTGTTAGCAAACCTAACCAGCTAAATCCTAAGTCTCCATGAACAATTCCAGGCTGAACAGCAGAAATGAGCTAAATTTAGGCAGAATAAAGCTGTTGGTCCCAGTGAATGGATACACAGAACCTTCTAGCACTGATTACTATTTTTAGGCCTGCAAGGCCCCAGAGTATAAAGGGAGCATCATGTCTTGCCCTTGACCAGCTGAAGAGGGAATTCCAGCATTGACACTAAGTTCAGTCCTAAATTGAAGCTGCAAGCAGTGGCATGAGCTAGAACATCAGAAAAGACCTAATGAGGAGGCAGGGCTGAAGTTGGGCCTCAAAGAATAAAAGAGATTTTGGATAGAGGAGGAAGACAAAAATCCTCCAAGTGAGGCAAACATGAAAAGTGAGCACAGGCCAAAATCTGTAGGGTACATTCCAGATGCACTGCACATGTTCACAGTCCCTTGCCTCTGCATAACATAGTGTTTCAGCCCAAATGTGTACCTCTACCCTTGCCCATTTACATGTCCTCTGATGCCCAACTCAAATGGCCCTCCTTCATGATGCTCTCCCTGGTGTCACCAGTTAAATTTAATTATACTTCTTTTTGGATTCCTTTCCTCCCTCTTTGGTCCCTCTATCACTACAACTCATTTCATTCTGACTTAGAATATAAATAAATATTTGTTTTCCTCACTACATCATATACTACTTAAGGATAAGATCCATGACTTTTATTCATTGCTTTATTTACTTCTGTATCTACCACTAGCCAACATAATGGCTTGTACTTTGTGTGAGAACAATAAATACCATTGAATAGAATTGAAAGTGACCGCCAGTTCACATAGAAGGTACATGTTGAAAGTGGAGTAAATAGAAGCCAATGGGTATAAGGGAAACAAACAACAGCAAACATTAATTATAAGGATAAAGATATCAGATGCTGCCTTAGTGTAAGGACATCTGGAGGGAAAAGACTTTCAGAGTTAGACAGACCAACTAAGAAGTCAGGTGATGAACTGAACCAGGCATAAAGAGGCAGTGCCCTGAAGATGGACATAGATGGAATAACAAGACTTGGTCTTAAAAGATGGAGAAGTTTCAAAAGAGAACCAAACAAGTTGTGTTTCTCCTAAAATAAAATCCCTTCATACTCAATAGGTGAGTTGAGGAGTCGCTCCTGATTACCCTTGTTCTGGAATCTGCCCCTCTCTCTCTTGATGTGCTCACTCAGTCAAATTCCTATAGTCCTAATGTCCCAGTGCAAAGAATAAAGAACCAGAGGCAAGAGTCCCTTAAGCATCCCCAAAGAGCAGACATGGGATGGAGTGAGTGCACAAGAATTTTTAAGGTGGTCTTTTGGCTCAGGACCAGCTGCTCTCATTTCTCTGATTTATAAAATGTAAGCTACTCCCTCCCTTCCTTAGGGCTCACTTCTCAGGTTGTCCTTCTGTAAAACGAGCACACTCTATTTTCCCCTTCACAGTTTTCCAGATGAACTAGACTGTATCTTGTATCAGACTGAGATATGCCAAGATTTTTTCAATGTGTATGGCTGTTGAAATCTCAGGGATATCACCCTTTGGTGGAAAGAGCTGGTGAGCCAGGACAATCCCTTCTTGGCCTGTGAACACGGAGCTTCACCAGGGACTCAACTGAGAAAATGAGAAGTGTTGTAACTCATGTTCCCTCAAAGAAAAGAATGAAGCTGATTTAAAATACTTTTTTTTTAATCTAAAGAACACTCTAAACTACACAGCACACAAGGGAAGAGCTTAGATCTTTGGAAACTGAGCATAGGCAGGAAGAAGCCACACTGGCCTGGGCTGTGTCAAGAGAAAGCAGGTCTTTGGTCTCATCTGGAGAAAAGAAATGACTGGACTATATTTGCTTCTGCAACTATTATTTTTCTTCTGTTTGACTTGTTTCTGAATTGTCTTTGATTGCATAATTTTCTCAAGAATAATTAGTGAGAGTCTCTACTGGTTGCAAAATGTAACTTGAAAAACAAAGACAAGATGAAATATAATTACTGCTCAGAAATGTAAGCTCTGTCATTAGAGCACTTGAGTCTAAAGACTGGTTTCTTAGAGATATGATGTAGGGGGAGTAATTTTAACCTCCTGTTCCTCAGGCTGCCCATCTGTAAAATGGGAATAGTTAATAGTTCCTACTTTACAGGGTTGACATGGGGATTAAATGAGATATTGCTACAAGAATATGCTTGCACATAGTGAAGTCCTGGATCCTTTCATAAGCTTTCCTGGTGCTTGTGAAACCTTCACATAATGCTAATCCAGATTTACAAAATGAGCTTGTTGCAACAGAAATACAGCTGGTATAATATGAAATGAATGTTGTTGTATATCAAACTTTTAACTCAGTCTTTCAAACTCAGGTATATTTTGTTACATTCAGTGTTCAGTTTCTTCTGCCATTATCACATCACACTCTAACTATCTGTTGTTGTTGTTGTTGTTGTTGTTGTAAGATGCTGTTACAATACCCATTTCTCCCTGAAGACTGAGACAACAAAGGCTATATCCAAATAATATTAAAAATGAAGTGGAGAGCTCATCCAGGCCAGGAAGTCTGTAACAATTCAATGAGGGTTTATTTCATATGACAACTGCTACACTTCTTTGTATAGGACTGTCAATATAATAGCTCTGTAAAGTAGAAATTAATTCTAGCTTGCATTAAGGCTGAGAGGATAAATACCTTGGCAAAATCAGCAAGCTTTAGAAGGCAGACTGCAAACACAAGTCTTCATGCCCTCTGCCACACTGCTTCCCTTTACTGACTGTGGATTCCCAATACTTAGCCCTTGATCTCAAGTGTAGCACACAGCTGGTAGTTTGATTAACACATAACAGGTGGATCACAAATATCTGTTGAATAAATACTTACATATACTAATATTTTAAAGCTACTAAAACACCACTCAAAGTAAAGGTATTCATATATTAATTCTTTTGTAATCTGGACAACCACTCAACTTTTCTGGTGTAAATGTCCATTAAGTTGAAGTTTAGATGAAACTCTACATCTGCATTTGGACAGCATTGATTTCATAGCAAACAAGAGATCTAAGTCACATACACTTCTGATAAATTGTTACAAAATGAGAGGAACAGTATAAATTTCCACCTTTAATATCAGAAGAATAGCAGAAACAGAAGGGGTAAGAATTTGGAAGATTGTATTGCACTATTTAGTGGTTACAAAAATAATGAATGGTTGTGCACATTTAGAGTTTAATGATTCTCCCATCCAAGTGGAGTCCTTTGTGGAGCCCAAGTGGAGAAACCCAAGGAGCCCTTGTGGTTTCTCAAAGCATATGAAAGTGTGAGTATATTTCAATGAGGGCCATAAATAAAGTCCTGAACTCTGATTCAAAGAAACAAAATTACATCTAGTACACTCTTTAGAGACTTCTAGACTTTGAGGAATTTGCTTTGAAAATTCATAAAGAAAAGGATGATAATTATTAACTCTTGCTGACTGATGGTCCAGTCAGTTCTCAACAGCCATATACAAGTCTTTAGGTTTTGGGAGCACATTGAAGGCAAATAGTTATATAAATTATTTGTCAGAGACTGAATGCATATAAATCTCAATCCTTTAATTTATAACCAGCATTTCCAACTGTTTATGGGTCATCTTATTGTATATGTCAAAAGTCACCACAAATTTCATGTACCCAAAATTGAATTCACAGATCTGCCCCTGACCTCTCTAACTTGCTTTTGCTTTTGCTTTCCCTATGCAGGTTAGTCTGCAGCTGTAGCCCTGTGGCATCCGATCCCATCAGATCTCGGAAGCTAAGCAGGGTTGGGCCTGGTTAGTACCTGGATGGGAGACCGCCTGGGAACACCAGAAGCTGTAGGCTTGGGAGAAGGACCTGGCAACCCCCTCCCAAAAACCAATCTGCCATTGAAAACCCTACAAACAGCAGAGAAGCACTGACAATAGTGTTTCCCCTGTTGTACAGAGGGTCGCTATGAGTCGGATACCGACTCGACGGCACCTAACAACAACAAGAACAACGTGCAGGTTAGTGATCCACCACAAACATGACAACTAACATTTATTGCATGCCAATTCTGACTTCTCTATGTGGCTCCTCTCAACCATGTCCCCTCAATCTGCCTAACTCTGACATCTACTTTCTACATGCCCACTCTCTTTATCACGCATTACCTGGACTGCCATCCTATAAAAAAGAATCACATAAATGGCAGATCTTGTCACTTCATTTTCCTACTGGAAAGTTTTCTTTTTTGTTGTTGTTGTTGTTTTTGTTTTTGTTTTTGTTTTTTGCAGGATGAGACTTCTTATCAATCTGACTCACTAGATCTTCCAGAACCCTCTCTTTCTGTTCCTTAGGCTGCAACCACACAGAATTGTCATAAATCCATGAATCTACCAAGTCATTTCTACCTCCCACACTTTTACCCATACTATGTTGTCTGCCTGGAATGCACTCATTTCCCATCCATCACTGGTTCTTTCTTACTTCAAGGATCAGACACACTATCCTCTCTTTGTGTAGCTGACCCAAGCCTCCCGCCTAAAGCTAAATATATAGGTCTCTATTTACACTCCTTTAGCATTCATTTAGTATATAAGTTCACAATGGTAGTACTTACCACATCCTATGGTAATTATATAGATGTGATATTTTCTTAACTGTCTCTCCAACTGGTAAGTGAGTTGTTTTGAACTAGGAACCTTTTTTATCCTTTATTTTATCCTTTATTTTTTCCCAACTTCCCATGCTTAATGAAAAAAGAAAAGTTTGTTCAATTAGTTCATTAATAGGAACAGGAAGGTTAATAATAACACCTGCCATTACTCCTGTTTCAGACATTAGTTGTCATATTTGTAACAGGATATCTTATCATCTGGATATGTTACCTTTTATTTCATGCATTTATAAATTTCCATTAATAAAATTTTATGTATGAATTTTACTCTGTAAGTGCTTAAAGAATGGGACTACAAGTTTCATCAGGTAAACACAATACATATTATTTTATAATGCATCTATTCTTTTTGTATTACTTTGTCTTTCAAGAAATGAAGTAGCTGAAATAGCAAAAGAGATAGAAAACAAGACACAAAACCTATGCAATCTGAAAACCTGGGCCCTGTGTAGACAGAAAGAGACCAAGAGACTGAGGGTATAAGACAGATAATAAGATGTCTGAGGTGAGAAAGATAAATGAAACTCTGGGAGGACACTAAATAACTAGAGGAAAGGAGGGCCAATACCAGAAGTAGCAAGAAACCAGAGTGCAACCCAGGCATATGTCTAGATGTGAAGAAAGTTCTACCCTGATCAGCCTAGAGAGAAGGGAATTGGGCACTTAAGCTATGTATTTTTGGAGCCATGTCCCTTTAGGTCAGGAGGTTTGTCTTCCTCATCTTTCACTCATGATATCACATCACAGGAGTCGATGCCTGTGACACTTTAATAAATATTTGTTGAACTGAGTTTGGACAGGGGTGCCTGTCCAAGAGGTCCCTGGAAACCACACTTAAAGTCTGAGTCTAGGGAACTGGAGAGTTGTCACCCATAGTGCCACTAGGAGGAAAAGGATAAAAGGACTGAGCTTTTAAATGAGGAAAATGTGGTTGTGGTTAAAAGGACTGGGCTATTAAATGAGGAAAATGAGGTTATGGTTCCTATTACTGGGAACATGGGTCTGGGAGGCTGGCAGCAGCAAAACCTCAATCTGTGTGTTCAGCATATAGAATAATCTATACTTGATACAGAAGTTAGAGTAGAAAATATAGAAAAAGTTTATTAAAATATAGTATACCTTTGAGAAGTGAGGGTGGGCAATTGAGAACAGCTATTGCTCCTGCTGTTACTGAATAGAGCTAACATCAAATGTGACTTTTATAGTGAAGTTTGAGCTTTGTGGGGAAGGAAAGACATATTTCACACCTGAGATCTATTCCTGGAATGGGATAATGGAATCCCCAGCATCTTCAAAGGAATGGGCTCAGAGGTAGACACTTCAGAAGAATAAGAATCCAGGCAGCTATTGATCTTGACAGGAGATCAGAATCCACTGAACAAGGTCCTTTTCAATTGTTAGGGGTGGTGTTTGTCTCACACAGTCTTCATCGTCCTTCATGGCTGGATGCAGGAGTTATTTTAATACCTCTTTTCCTTCTTTTGGGCTGGTAAAGGCTAAGCTAACCTACCTAACATTCCTCTCTCAAAGGCTGGGATCCTAAAATCATTTAGGAAAGTAGATGATGATCAGTATGGCTACTTCCAGCTGAGAATAGGCATACAGGGGTTTATGATTCCATATCTTGCTGACTTCTAGGCACAGGAGACTAGTCAAGGAGACTCACATATATTGGCCTTGATTGCTGTAATATCATGTGAGGATGAATAGATTATAAACAAGAGGGAATGAAGTTTAAACAGTTTATTAGGCAAGGCCCAAATATTAAAATTATGATGACCATGATTATTATTGGTATAACCCATTTCTGCCAGCAAAATATAAGTCACTTTCAAAGCATTTCACCTAAAGGAGTGGCATTATCTGACATAGACTGAACTTGGTTTTGTAAGTCATGCAGAGGAGAAGAGACATTAACAGCATTGTCAAAGATAAACATAAACAAGGGAGCCCAAGTGCTCTCTTTGAACAGTTGTAAGCACATCTGATACCAAATGATTTTGTAGGACATCTGTGCTCATTGTTTTAACCTTTGAGTTTAAGAGTAAGATCTCTGCGGCTGGGTGTGGTGGCACACGCCTGTAATCCCAGCAGCTCAGGAGTCGGAGGCAGGAGGATCGCAAGTTCAAGACCAGAGGCAGTCTGCGTAATTTAGCGAGACCCTGTCTCAAAAAAGTAAAAATTTGGGCTGAGGGTGCAGCTCAGTGGTCCAGCCCTTGCAGAGCATGCAGGCGTGAGGCCATGGGTTCAACTCCCAGTATCACAAAAAAAAAAAAAAAAGTAAGATCTCTCAGGTAATAAAAAGCATACTTATGGCAAAGAATAATTTCAAGAAGGGACCTAGGGTTTTATAGATTAAAAGGAAAATAATACCAGGTTGTAGTCATTGAGAATACATGATCACATTGTTGTTGTTGTTGTTAGGTGCCATTGAGTCCTGTCCGACTCATAGCGACCCTCATAGGGTTTTCAATGGCAGATTGTTTTGGGATTGCCTTGGGAGTGGGTTGCCTCGTCCTTCTCCCATTTTTGCGGTGCTGGTAATCGAACTTGGGACCTCAGAGACTGCAGAGCAGCGCTCTACCAACTGAGCTAAATCCCAGCCCATGATCACATTAGTAGTATCTAAAAGAAAAACCAAGAAGCAATTGGAAACATAAAACAAGGTTATAACTACTGAGAGGTTTGTAAATGAGACTTATCTCTGTATATAAGAAGCTAGGATGTCCTTTGTTTTCTTACTTGAAGAGAACTCGCCTTTTAACATTTCACAGGTTATTTGTCATCAAGATGTTCTTGAGGCTGTGGAGACACAGAAGGAATGGGTTTTATTAAGAATGCCCCTGTAGTTTTACTGCAATTGGTGTACTAAGAGGACTTGGTAGGGGCTCTTCCAACTAGAAGGAGCTGATCCAATGGGGACTCTTGTTCCTAAGTCTATAGTAACATATACTCTACTGGCTATATGTGTGGCTCACATATTTTATTATCAGGAGGTATAAGAACTTTATTATTAATTTTTAATAAAGTGTTCTGCATCTATCTGTTTAGCACTTAGGTCTGCCCATCCATTTCCCTGTGTAATAAAAGAACTGTTTTTCTGGTCCTTTAGAATGTATCACTGTTACCCAGGTGGGTGGCCAGACAGCTTTTAAAAAAGAATTGTTTGGATTTGGGCGTTTCCATCAACACTGGGCACTACATAAGTCTACCTAGAAAGGGGTCCTGGGTAATCAATTAAGACAGAGAATGAAGCCCTTAGTATCCAAAAGGAAATTCATATTTATACCTGCCACATCAAGAGTCACCCAGAGGTGCCTAGATGGCTATCTGTAGTTATTTAAAGTGGGCCTCACCAGGAAAACTTGGAAAGCTTTTAGTTCTGGAAGTCAGTCATTATAGGAGCCGAATGAAGACCTGTCCACTCTTCAAAAGGCAGGATTTCGTTGTTTACATTGAGGTCCTCTTTGTAGAGGTGGCAAAGCCCTGACTACTTAGGACTCTATCAAGGGCAATCCTTTTCCAGTGCTCTGGTTTTCCATGCAGTGGCTGGTATTTGCCCTTGTAGAATCTGTTCTTATACCCTGGGGTTTCTCTGAGGGGGCAGGTCTTAATTTGCTTGGGGAAATGTATTATTTCCCAGAACTAAAGTCTATCAATTGAACTTGTTCTTTTACCCGCAATTGCTTTTTCAAAGTCTTTTGAGCTTCTATGTTACCCATGCTGAAAATCCCAAAAGCAAAAGTTAAAAGTTAAGCACTTATTTATGTATAAGCAAATTTGATACCATGCAAACATAGAGCATAAGTACATGAGACAAAACATACATGTTCCCTGAGTTTTCTTGTGTATCTAAAAGGAAGAACAAAGAGAGAAATCTGGGATTGTTAACTTCAAGACTTTGAGGTCTCCTTTTGAGACCCTGGACATGGGGGTGATGAATTTGTTGGTCTAAGAAGGAAGATAAATGACCAAATATTTTAATTATTTTTATCTGTAGAGGGGTAGCTCTAAAGAAGGAGCATCTATTGGGTGCAATGTCACACACCTGAAATCCCAGCGAGTCAGGAGGCGAAGCCAGGAGGATCACAAGTTCAAGGCCAGAGGCAGCCTGCATAATGTAGCAAGACCATATCTCAAGATAAATAAAAAATGGGCTGAGGGTGCTCCTCAGTGGTAAAGTGCTTGCAAACTATGTGAAAGGCCCTAAATTCAGCTCCCCAGTACCATATACACAAAAAGGAGCATCTCCTAGTCAAGGAGGTTATGCCCAATTAACTAGAGCTATTATTCCTGGATCAAGCTTACATTGCTTATATAAGTCTGGGTTGTCCCCTAGGAAAAATAAAGCCCTCTGGGGGATTCTGCTGACTGTTTGCCTGTCTTTTTACAAAAAGGACCTGGGTGTAGGACAGTACTATAGCTAATGCCTCCATCTTTTGGCTGAGACTTTTTGTTCCCTTAGTCTGTACTAAGCTGCAGGGGATTTAGCTCAGTTGGTAGAGCGCTGCGCTGCAGTCTCTGAGGTCCCAAGTTCAATTCCCAGCACCACAAAAATGGGAGAAGGACCTGGCAATCCACTCCCAAGGCAATCCCGAAACAGTCAGCCATTGAAAACCCTATGAGGGTCGCTATGAGTCGGATACCAACTTGACGGCACCTAACAACAATAGTCTGTACTAGGGTCACACAATAGTGGAAAAGGAATATATATGTATCTAAAAGCAAGTTATTAGGAACTTATGGAGAGTTAGCCATCTGGAGTGTTCTTAAATGATTAAGGCAACACTTAGTCAGGAACTTAGGAATCAGGCATAGGCACCTACCCTGATTCTGGAATCCACCCAATGTCAAGGTTGAGTTTTATCCTCCTAGCTGACTAACAGCTAGTTTTTCCCCACCTAGCTGGCAGGAGCTAAGCATATGTAATACTCACTTGGTTGACAGGGACCAAGAATTGTTAGCATGGGAGGGCTAAGGCCCAATTCTTTTGTTTCATATGTATCTTCTCTTAATATTGTCCATGGTAAGCAATATAAAATTGTCTCTCTTCAGATATGACATGTGTTTTTTTTTCTGTAATGATTTTAAGAGATTTGGCCTGAATAAGGGTGAAAAATCTCAGAACCTAATAGCTGTAGAAGAGACTCTAACTTCCTTTCAGGACCCATTTAAGTGCCTTATGTAAAACAAGGGTCTTAAAATAGAGGAAACTCCATTTGTGTCTGGTATTACTTTCTGAACAAAAATAGAAAACAAAGCAATTATACCCCATGGCAATAGAAAAACCATGGTATTTCTAAAACATGTGTTTTAAAAATTAATGGTCTCATTAAGTAGGGATGAGAATAACTCAAGAGAGAAAGAGATGTTGTATTCCCAAAGGTCAAAGGGTGACCTGTAAGGGAAATTCTGAGGTTAATCAGTAACAACCAATAAAACATCAAACTATAAGCCTGATTTAAATAGGAAAAACAAAGTAGGTGGATTAAAAGGCATACGGTAACCAAAAATAAGAAATTAAGGGAGATGTTATAATCTAGAGCAGTAGTGCATTCATCAAAGGAAACTATAACCATAAAAAAGCAAAAATCCCATGATCCCAATCCAAGGAAGAGGGATTTGTGCCTAATCATGAAAAAGATGAAGAAAATCTAATTGAAATCTAACATAAATACTAAAATTAAATTAGGACTTGGGCTCTTTGATCTTTATGGTACTATCAGAGAGGAAATGTTTGTTTGTTACTGTGGAGGAGCAGGCTTGGGAGCAAGGGGAGATTAAGTTTATCTCAGCAACTTGAGAGTTGTATTTTAGGGTGGCTTTGGCTATTTTAGTTAGAATCTCCCTGCATGTGGCTAGAACCTTCTTGCACAAATTAGGATTTGTGTTCCCAAAGGGTAAGCAATTTTCCCAGGATTACCTGTGTCCTAAAAAGGAATGACACTTTAGGCCTGCCTAAACTCAGTCTTTCAGGTCTACCTATGTCCCAAGAAATGACCCTTTCCTGGTTAATGTCCATATCTCAATAAAACGACCATCTTTTTGAAAATGATTGTGTCTTGAGAGATAGTCATTCCCCCAACATTGCTTGAGTTTCAAGGGGTGACAATCCCCTAAGACTGCCTGTGATATCTTAGTGTTTCCTCTATAAATTTTAATGAGAATTTTCCATCTGAGAGTGCTTGCTCTGCATACTCTAAGGCCCTAGGTTCTATCCCCAGCACTGGAAAAACAAGAGGACCTGGCAGCTCACTCCCAAAACAATCAGCCATTGAAAACTCTGTGAATAGCAATGAAGCACTGACATAGTGCCAGGCATGGCATAGCACTAGGAAATGTTTCTTTCTGTTATACATGGGAGTGTTTCTTTTTATTGCACATAGGGTGGATATGACTCTACGGCTCCTAACAACAACAACGTGCTTAAACATGCTAAATTTGTTGTACCTGCTAAACTTTCTTGTCACTAGAGGGAGCTTTTGCACCTTGACCTTTTTATTAGGCAGTGGCTCAGATGTAACGCTAGAGAAACTGGTGGTATAAGTCTTTCAGCATAGACTAGTGGGGTGATCATTGCCCTGAGTTGGGGAGTTGCTGGGAACCCAGAGGTAATGGTCCTCATGAGAGTCCAGCAGCTAGGGGAGTTAGGAGTGCTTTAGCCTCACTACGGGGAGTTATACCCTGGGTGCAGGGTATGGTAGTTGTGTGAGCCTAGAGGGGGAACATGATCTGCAGCAACAAGAGGTGACTATGACCTGAGATACTACTTGAGCTCCCATCCAGAAAAGTAGGAGAGTCCTGTAAAATCCCAAGAAGAGAAGACATACTGAGACTTGGGGCAGCGTGTCTGCCTTAGCCTCAGGTAACATTGGCAAGAGGCTGTGGAGGACACTGGTCCATTTCTACCTGTGTGGCTTGAGTCAAGGGAAAGAGGAAGCTTCTCTGAGAGACTGCCAGGAAGGAAATTGTCCTGGAGCAGGTAGAAGAAGTTGCTATGAGGGCCTCTGGGGCAGTCATAGTCAGGAGAGAGACAGAGTGGGTAGAGAAACCAAAGCTGTGCTGGAGCATCAGGAGCAGAGGAAGTAATTGTGAGGGGTGAGAGACAGAAACTTTGGAGGCAGTTGCAGCCTGAGGACAACCTGAGTCAAAGAAAAGGGACATAGATCCAGATAGTACCCAACTTGGCAATGGCAACCTAGTGGAAGGGAGATAGCCTTGGGTATGGGAGGCTGGAGTCTAAGGAGTAAAGAGGAATAGAGGGATAGAGGAGCAAGAAACCTTCTCTGGAGTTAGACTAAAACCTGATAATGGATCCTCTGGAGGGGAGGTTAGTTTAATAGAATCCTCCTGTCTGAATGCAGTCTTAGCTAAGAGCACAAGCTTAGCAATATCCAGCTTGTACTTAAAACAAAGTTGAGCTTATTCCCTGCAATAAAGAAAGCTTATACCTATAGGACTTTGCTCCATTTTCCTTCTTACCTACAAAAGAGATCTAATTGTAGGATGGTATAATAATAGGGAATGGCATTTATGGCTAAATTTCACCACCATTTAGCTTATATCATGATCAGGCCAAGTTGAAGAAAAGATGGGATTTATCCCAAATTTTTTCAGGATGCATCCCAAAAGGGAAATCTCAGAAACTGACATTTAATTAACCCAGGTACCCAACTTAGGTAGGTACTCCTTTGGGTGTTCCTGCTGCAGAGCTTCATTTCCTGTAGCCTTTGAAGTGTTCCCCTTTAGTCCAAGGCCATGCCAGTTGTCCTTCCTTTCTTAAGCAATTTGCCATCTCATCTAAAAGGGACTGTCAGAATCTGAATGTGGCCAGGGCAAACAAGCTACGGGTCATAGAGTTTGATATGCTAGAGAGTGGAGAGCAGAGATCATGTGAGAAAAAAGAATTTTAGAAGCTAAAGCTCTCTTTTTCCCTTTAGTCAGTGTAAACTAAGAAACAAAAAATGCCTGAGGAGATCTAAAGCGCCCCGTGGATAAAGAAGTCCTCTTCCTTCCCGCAGGAAGATAAGAAGCTATGCTGGAGTTTTACTTTATTTCCTACAGAGGGACAGGAAGAGATTTTAGCAGTTAGTGGCAACAATTCTGGAAGGGAGGGGCATGGATGACCTCCAGTGCCATAAGGATAGGAGGCCAAGTTGCAGCAGCTAAGGGCCACTAAGACAGGTAGGACAGAAGTCTTCCACCCTGAGAAAATACTGGGAGCTATATGGGCCCCATTTACAGGTCATTCAGCGAAAGGGAAAGGCATGTGCATTCCTCCATTGAGTTTGGGAAGAAAAGGAAAAAATTCTTTTATCTCCATTCTGTGTGCTCCCTGCACTTGGATAAATGACCTGAGTTTATCAGCAGAAGCATAACAGTAATCTGGGGGAAAGGAGATGTGACGAGGGAGTCAATCTCATGCACATCTCAGTCTGCCCCTTTTGCTTCCCGAGGGGCTGAGATCATAGACATAAGTGATCATGCCCAGCTTCCCAGTGTGATTTTACTTGCTCATGTGTGCAACAGCAGCAGTACCTAATTTCCTAGACTGTGTTTGGTTCCCTTCACTGTTCACATGGTGGGAGAAGACTTGCTAATGTCAGGTAGAGGGTGGAAAAGCATTTTGTCAGCTGAACAATCAGGGTCACAGCATGGCATCTTCTTAGCATGGGTTTTTGGGGCCCTAGCCTATGTCTGTCTGATAGCCTTGGTGCAGTTCATCTCAGGCAGGGCAAGTTGTTCTTTCTCAGGCCACTTATAGAGGAGCAGCAAAGACCCCTTCTGTCTAAAACCATTGTTGAGAGGACAAAGAAGAGAGTAAAGGCAAGGCTTAACTTGAAATAATGTTGCAGGGGAAGAAAAAGAGAAAGGGGGGATGTCCGCAGCATTAAACCTTGAATTATGTGTGGTTCCCATCGCACACTTGTAGCAGCTCTGAGAGGGGCTTTGGCAGGCTTGAGTTTGGCATAGGTTTTTTCTTTCCTCTTCCCTTCCCCAAGTGTGGCCCAATATTCTTGCCTTAGCTGACAGAGTGGGGTGTAAAGGAGGGAGCCTGAGAGGTATGAGAATAAAAGGGGAGAGATATTATCTCCACAGAGGCAACATTTAGGAGATCAAAGCAGAAGTCAAAGAAGTCACAAATGTTAAGAAAAATCCTGGAGATTGCGTACTCCCACCCTCAAGAAAATCCTAACCAGGAAATTAGCCATGAGGTCTGGGCCAAGTGAGTGCTTATATGAGTTTCTACATTACCAGGATATTTTCTTGCAATGCATGGAGCTTTTCTTCCCCAGATCCATGGCCCATTTATCCTGACACAGAAGTCTTTTTTCCTACGGTGGACATTCTAGAGACATTCAACTGTGGGGCACATGCCCATGGGGTGTAGCATATGTCAGTTTGATCTCTGTAAAAGGAAAAGGAATAATCAAAGCAGAAAGTCAAAGTGAAGGAGTTTCCTGCAAAGGGAAGGAAAGAGAGTATCTGGACAGGCAGAATGTGCAGCTGCCATGCAGGAGGGAAAAGGGGGATAAAAAGCAGAGCTTGGTGTGGTATTGGCCATTCTACAGTGGATTGGATCCAGAATGGAAGGGGGATAAAAAGCAGAGTTTGGTGTGGTATTGGCCATTCTACAGTGGATTGGATCCAGAATGAAGTGCCTAAGAGGCTTACTTCTTTAGGCATCACCTGAAGTTGATTCACCCCAACAGGGTCTTGGACTAGCTCTCTTGTAGGAAAAAGAGTGGCTTGGAACAGTGGTGGATCAATCCTTATTGGGAGGTTCCTTAGAGTGTCTAGTTTTTGTTCTCTGTTACTCAAGAACAGAGTCTGTAAAAACAGGGAAGCCCTTTTCTTCAGTGCCAAAAGGTGCTCATAGAAAGCAGAGGATTTGGGCCAGGAAGAGAGGGAGACAGTGGTAGAGGAGAAGTTCAACTTTTCACCCTTATGGGCAAGAGCAGATGGATTTTTCCTTTCCAAGCCTTCAGATCAGGCTAAAGAGCAACTTAACCAGAAATTCTCAACTACTGTGAAGAAAATCTCTTTGCACTGAAAAGCCTAGGTAGAAAAGACATGAGAGAAGTGGAAAAGGCGTAAATTCCTCACCACTCAGGAGTGTAGGGACTCAGGAAAGGAGTAAATGAAGTTTTGGGGCTGTACAAGAGTGTAGTCTCACCACGAGCCCACAATTATCTCAGATTTCCAAGCCAGGCTTCCCAAGAAGCTAGAAATAGAGTACAGATTGAGCAGAGTTCAGAAAGTAGGAAAGAGGCCTCAGAACTGAATGTGAGTACAGGAGCCAGTAAATGAGGATGTGCTGAGGAGTTCTGATAGACCTTGACTCAGGGAGATATTAGAAATGTTACCTGATGAATAATCTGAGTCACAACACCAGAACATGTCACCAGGAACATGGGTCTCCAGGAGACCAGCATGAGCAAAACCTTGATCCATGTATTTAGTGTATAGAAGAATTCATACCTAAGGCAGAAGTTATAATACAAAACATAGACAAAGTTTATTAAAAGATAGTACACCTTCTAGAAGTGAAGCCAGGCAATCAAGAATAACTACTGCTCCTGCTACTACTGCATACACCTAACATCAAATGTGATTTTTATAGTGAAGTTGAGCTTTAGGGGGAAGGAAAAACATATTTCACACCTGAGATCTATTCCGGGAATGGGATAATGGAATCCCCAACATCTTCAAAGGAATGGGCTCAGAGATGAACACTTCAGAAGGATAAGAATCCAGGCAGCTATTGATCTTGACAGGAGAGCAGAGTCCACTGAACAAGGTCCTTTTTAATTGTTAGGGGTGGTGTTTGTCTCACACAGTCTATCATTCTTCATGGCTTGATGCAGGAGTTATTTTCATCCCCATTTTTCTCCTTTTGGCCTGGTAAAGGCTAAGCTAACCTACCAAACAGTTCTCACAAAAACTTTAGAACCTAAGGATGTTTTGAAAACCCCAAACAGGAAATGACTTGCTAAGAAGTGGTGTGTGAAATAGCAGATGGACGCTTATAGGACTGAGCAAAAAAAATACTTCCTTCACTTCCTGCCTATCAAAGAAACCTCAGGTCCACTGTTCTGAGCCCCTCTTTGAAGATGTGCTTGGTTTCCCAGCTCCCCCAGCTTCTTGTAAGGCTGAAATTGACTACTTCCTCCAAAGAACTTCAGAGCTCCTGTATTTTTAAGCAGATAGAACAAGCATTTGAGAAGATTTAGATTTTTTTTGTGGTATTTTTCCAGTACCCTCTGAGGTTTGGCACATTTCATTTCATTTAAGTGACACATTCACCCTAGGACTCCTCCTCTGTCTGAAATGTTTTACCTCCCCCTCCTTAACCTTACCACCTCCAATACACAACTGCGCCTAGTTATTGCCTGCTTGTTCTTCAGAACTTGGCTCAAATATCCTTTCCCAAGAAAGTCTTCTTTGTTTCTCCAGATATATCCAATGCCTCCCCCCTTTTTTTTAGTACTTAAGGGTTGAACCCAGGGCTTCACACACACCTTGCAAGTGCTCTACCACTAGGCTGCACCCCAAGCCCATTTTTTATTTATTTTTTTACCTTGAGACAATGTCTCGCTAAGTTACAGGTTATCCCTGGCCTCGAACCTGTGATACTCCTGCCTCCACTTCCCAAGTCACTGGGATTACAGGTGTGAGCCAAGATACTTGGTCATTGCCCATATTTTGACCTCTTTATACTACATCTCTTTTCTTCACAGCAGTTTTCAAATTTTGTCATATTTCTTTCTGTAATTAATGCATTATTGTCTCTTTTTCTCCACTGGACTGTGAACTCCATCAGGTTATAGACCACATCTGGATTTTCTCACCATTTGTATCCACAGTGCCTGACCATATGCAAGTTTCAGAGGAAGTGCTATATATATAATATTTTAATTAGTTATTGAAGATGCAACAATTTATATAGCCTTTTACTGCATTGCCTGGAATGTGAAAATGCTATGAGACAATCCTTTGTCTCAATGGTAAAGCTAGGTATTCTTTTTACTCTTGATAATATTTCCTTACTAGATTCTACAAAACTTTTGACTGAAAACGCAGGAGAAACATATCAATTTTGTCTCATGTAGGAAACACAGTTAAGACTTAGAAAACAAAGAAGACAACATAGTAGGCTTAAGACTACTATCCTTTGAAAGGCATGCTTATAAGATTTGTTCTTGGCCATTGTCTAGAAAATTGAACTTTGGAGGGTTCCCACCATTCCCTGATAAGAGTGCCTCATACTGTGCATAAATGGTTTGCACAACAGTGTGTTTGTGCTGACCGAGCATCTGCTTTCCTTCTTGGATTGTGGAATTCTGGAACATACTGGACAATGGATGCCAACACGAATGACTGGATACAAGCTGTAGACTCCTAGACTCAGGGAAGCTTCCCTGGAAGACTACATTTCAAATGTGCTTCCCAACATTTTTTAAGGAATTAAGCACATCCTGTGTCACTCCACTAAGAGAGCACTCTTGGAAGCTTGTACCAGATTTCTTCCAGACTTTGTTCCATGTACTCTTTTCTCTACATTAATTTTGTTTTATATCCACTCACTGCAACAAGTATAAATCATAGCCACAAATGTGTTCAAATGCTGAGTCCCATGTCTCTCTATTGAACCACTGAAGCTGAGGGTGGTCTTGAAAACCCCTAACACCTCTCCTAAATGTTTCTACAATCTATTGACTTCTCTTCTTTCATTTCTACTAACAGTACTCTAAGTCACCATCAGCTCTTACCCAGACAATAGCACTTTGCCCCCTGCACAGTTACACTGCTCCACCCCCACCCATTTTCTACCCTCTAGCAACAATGATCTTTCCAAAACACAAATATGGGCATGCTGTCCACACTGATGGCATCTAGTGTCAAAAAAAAAAAAAGTAATGGCTTGCTCTGTTGTATGGCTTTACATCTATACTAACTCATAAGTTGAAAGTTCACAACCAGAAGAACTTCTTTAATTAGAGAAAAAATAGAAAATATATTCCAGCCTAATTTCCCAAAATTCACATTCTTGAACAGCCTTGTTCTATCACTTTCAGAATGGTTCCTATGGATGTTTAACTCTCCCACAGCATAGAAAACACTGAGAAATGCTAAAAACCAACTAAAACTAAACTAAATGCCAATGATCCTGCAGATCTCTACAAGTTCTATCACTTTCAGAATGGTTCCTATGGATGTTTAACTCTCCCACAGCATAGAAAACACTGAGAAATGCTAAAAACCAACTAAAAATCAACTAAATGCCAATGATCCTGCAGATCTCTACAAGGAAAATTTCAAAACATTAAAGAAAGAAATTGCAAAGGGTACTAGAAGATGGAAGGACCTCCCCTGCTCATGAATTGGGAGAATAAATTTTGTAAAAATGGCTATACTACCAAAAGCAACTTATAGAATTAATGCAATCACCATTAAAATTCCAATGACAGACTTTACAGAAACAGAAAAAAATTCAAAAATTCATATGGAATCACAAAAGACCATGTATAGCCAAAACACTCTTAAGCTGCAAAACTAGTGCAGGCAGGATCACAATCCCTGATTTTAAACTATACTACAGGTATGTAGTGGCAAAAACAGGTTGGTACTGGCACAAAAATAGGCCTGAAGACCAGTGAAACAGAATTGAGGACCCAGAAATACGTTAATGCATCTATACCCACCTGATCTTTGACAAAAAAACAAAGCAGGCAAATTGTAGAAAAGATAGCCTCTTCAACAAATGGTGCTGAGAAACTTAGATTTCCACCTCAGGAAAGGTGAAAACATACTTGCATCTTTCAATATGCACAAGAATTAACTTGTGAAAACATACTTGAATCTTTCAATACGCACAAGAATTAACTTGAAATGGGTAAAAGACCTCAAATAAAACCTGAAACCTAAAACTACTAGAAGAAAAGATAGGCAATATGTTCCAACATATAGGCATAGGAAACCATTTCCTTAGTAAGACTCCAATTGCTCAGGAAATTGCAACAAGAATAGATAGAGTGATTACATGAAATTAAAAAGCTTCTGTACAGCAAAGAAAACAATCAAAAGAGTTAAGGAAGACTCCACTGAATAGGAGAAAATCTTCATATCCTACACATCTGACAGAGGACTGATTTCCAGAATTTACAAAGAACACAAGAAAGCAATTCCCAAGACAAGAAATAGTCCAATACACAAGTGGGCAAAGGAATTGAATAGCCAGTTCTCAAGTGAAGAATTTCATAAGGCCATGTAAAACATGATAAAATTCTCAATATCCCTAGCCATTAGGGAAATGCATATCAAAACAACTCTGAGATTCCACCTTACTCCAGTAAGAAAGGCCAAGATCAACAAAACAAATAATAACAAATGCTGGCAAGGTTATGGAGAAAAGGGAACCTCTCTTACACTGTTGGTGGGACTGTAAATTGGTTCAGCTCCTTTGGAAATCAACATGGAGATACCTCAGGAAACTAAAAATAGAACTTCCATATGACCCAGCTATCCAACCACTGGGAATATGCCCAAAGGGAGACAAGTCATCATATCACAAAGATACCTGCATCTCCATATTCAATGCAGCATTCTTCACAAGAGCAAGGATATGGAATCAACCAAGGTGACCACCGACAGAATAATGGATAAAAAAAATGATGGTACATATACACAATGGAATACTACTCATCAATTAAAAAATGAAATAATGTCATTTGCAGCAAAATGAATGGAACTGGAGAACATCACCTTAAGTGAATGAACACAAGTCCAAAAAGAGAAATACCATATATTCTCACTCATATGTGGGTGCTGAATCACACATAAAGGAAGGAAAAAACCCTATACATAAATTTAAATATAAAAAATGCACAATTGAATTTGGCATAGAAGGGACAATTTCAGGAGTGGAAAAGAGAGGAGAACTAGAGGGAAGCAAAAATTGGAGAAATTGGGATGGAAAAGAGGGCTAATGGGAAGGGATGAAGGGGGAGAGGTCAAGCTCAATGTAAGCAGCACGACTTCATGAGTATGTTGGAAAAATAGAGGAAGATAACCCAAATAAATATCAGAGTTTAACTACAAACTAGTTATAAGGCTCCATAAACTTTGTGGGTATAAGAAAGTGTTGCTAGAAGTGATGTAAAGGATGCATAATGGAAAAAAGCATTGATGCATTACTCCGTACCCCATCATCATTTACTAATAAAGGGGAAAAGAGCAGAGGGCTCATTTACATATCAATTTAGATTGTTGTTGTTGTTAGGTGCCATCAAGTTGGTATCCAATTCATAGTGACCCTGACGGGATCAAATGCCACAGTGCCACGGTGAAACACTATTAGGGTGAATTGATTTTTGGGAGTGGGTTGCTGTGTCCTTCCCCCAAGCCTACAGTATCTGGTGTTCCCAGGTGGTCTCCCATTAAAGTACTAACTAGGTCCGAACCTGCTTAGCTTCCGAGATCTGACGGGATCAGATGCCACAGTGCCATGGCTGCAGGCCAGTTTGGATTAGAGTCTTTTAAATTCCTACTTCATAACTGGCAAAGTAGACAACTATTTTGGATTATTTTATTATAATTAACACTATATGTATATGTGTATGTGTATGCCAAAAAATGTACATACATATCAAGGCTAATGTGCTAAATGTGTGAGACTTGTCTAAACATCCCACAGGACTTTATAAAGTTAAAGGCATATAAGGTTAAAACAAGCAAGGTGACCAAATATGCTCCTTTTGTACAATATGCATTACACATCTGGACATTTTTGCTGTTCAGATAGGCAGTCCTGCTATTAAAAATCTAGTCTGGGTCCCCTTTGATTAAATAAATGTTTTGTTATTGTACTGTCCTCTAAACTTTTGAGAGGCATAATGATTTAATTTTTTCCATATCACAAAATCATTGTACCAAGTCAAAGATTCTGTTTTTCTTCAAATGTAGAATTTATACAGGATTTCTATGTAAATGTAGTGCTAACTTTAATTGGCTTTTTCTTTGTATATATATAATCCTCTAGGACACATGTAAAAATAATTATACTTTTGTTAAAAAAAGAAAAAAAGCAAGCAAGCAAGAAAAAAAAAAAACAGTGAGAAGCTTCCAAATTCATTGAACACTAATTCTCAAGCCAGATGAAGATGATCCCCAAAAAGTAACATAGTAGTATATGTCAGAGTTTAGCAAACCATGGCCTATGACTAACTCAGGCCTACCACCTATTTTTATATGATCCATGGGCGAAAAATAGTTTTTAGATTTTAAATGGTTGAAAATTTCAAAATAAAATTAATATTTTGTGGCATGTGAAAATTAAATGAAATGTGAGTCTCTATTACCCTTAATGGGGCTGAGGTTTAACTCAGTTGGTAGAGTGCTGCTCTGCACACTCTGAGGCCTTGGATCCAATCCCCAGCACCACAAAAACAGAAGGACCTAGAAGCCCACTTTCAAAAACAATTCCGAAAGGGAGGGGGCAAGATGGCAGACAGATAACACACGCCTTCTGTCCTGGAGTAAAGGGAAGCCTAGATTAAGGGTTTTGAACTCACATTGAATAGATAGAAACAGTGATAGTTTAGATTGGGAGATAGAGGATGAAACTGGATGAACATTGAAATAGAGGAGTTGGCTTTGGAGAAGCTGTACAGAGGTCAGTAGCAGGACCGCCATTCTGCCATGTTGCCATCATGCAGATAGAATCCCAGAGACTCTGAGGGGACTTCGCACACACACCCACGGGGGCCGAACCCAACATGGAGTGCAACCTTGGCATCACACTGTCATCCGGCCCACAGGACACAAACTACAAGTTTCAGGTGAGTCAGTTTGATGTGGCACACGGAATCGCCATCCCTAGCAGCACACATCCTGCAGCCTGAGACCCTGGGCTGTTGTAGGTCCCTCATGCAAGAAAATAGGGATCAGATCCATGAGAGTAGATACGTGAGGGTATGGGGAGTGATCGTGGAGGGAACTGGGAAACCGGTGCCAGCGATACGCATCCAGAGCTGAGACGTGGCTCCCTCCTCCCTGTTGTGGTGGGACAGTGGTGCAGACGCAATCTCCACAGACATACGAGCACACATACACCCAGATTCCAGACACACCAGAGGTGATCCTAAGTCATCCCACTGCACTGTGGAGAAGACTGGGGTCTGTGGAGGTGGCTGAGCCCCACACGGTCAGAGTGCTCCTTTTCAGCAGAGTGTAGTGGCACAATTAGTCACAATAAGAGAAGTTTCCAGCATGATCACCACATACGAACAGACCTGCTACAGATTCCCTCCAGGGTGGTTGGGTATCATCCCACAAGATTGATATGGTCCTCCCAAGTAGGTGGAAAGCCCTGCAATAAAAAAAAATCCACGATAGCAGCCATATTCCCTCCATGCTGTAGGTTTGGAGCAGAAATCTCTGATTTGGGGAATTGGCGTCCGAACTATGTGGGACAGGGAGAACTCCAGGGAGGACACCACAGGTTCCACTGCCTCTGGAACAATACAATAGACACAGAATATTTTGTGGAACACTATTTTTGGGCTGTCAGTGTCCCACTTAAACCCAGGACACTGTGGGGCGGTCCACCATTATCTACCCAATCGGCAACACTAAGCCAGACTGCTCCTGCAAATTGTGTGAAAACACTGCCACCCTAAGTTCTGTAGGGAGCACTGCTTCCTGCAGTATCAACTTCACCCAGTGTAACTGGGTGTCCACAGTTCAGATTCCACCTGCAAGAACATACGATGGCTTTTTTTTTTCTGTATGGGGGTTTGAACCCAGGGTCTTGCACCTGCTTGCTTTGTAGATGCTGGACCGCCACGCTGCACCCCCAATCCATATGTTTTACTTTTTGAGACAGGGTCTCACTGGGTTGTGCAGACTGCCTCTGATCTTGGGCTTGCAATCCTCCTGTATCCACACCCCAAGCCGCTGGGATTGCAGGCATGCTCCACTGCACCTGACTACAAATGTTTTTATATATGTGTGGGAGCATGTATGTATGAGTTTTTTGTTTGATTGCTTGCTTGCTTGCTTTTTTTCCTTTCTATTTTTCTTCCTTTCTCCTTTTACTCTCTTCCCTTTTTCTATTCTCCTTCTCTTTTTCTTAAGCTATATATGTGTCTTTGTTTTAATTATTTTATCCTTAAGTCTTAAACTTAATTTTAATTTGACAATAATTTTGATTAGCCTCTGTCCTCTACCTCTTCTTTCCCCCTCTTCTGTCACCAGATCCCCCCCCTTCTCACCCCACAGAAGAGAAACAAAATCTATCATCTCCCTAGCCCCTAGCCCCTTTGAAGTTGGGCTGGTGGACTAAAGAGAGAACCATACAGACCAAAAAGCCAAGAATATATCCAGCTTATCAGCTCTAATAAGCACCAGAGATTCAACACCATACAATCTCAAAGGAATAACAGAGGGAGAAGTTCTGCACACTCAGGAGAGATGAATTCTACTTTCCAGACCACATTATGGGCAAACAAAGTAAACCTTCAAAAAACACAAAGGGGCAGGATGGTTCTGAAGGCCCCACAGATCAAAGCCCCCCAGCAAATAACTCCAAGGACTCTCAATTCTTAGAGATCTCTGATTTGGAATTCAGAGTCATGGTTATAAACATGCTAAGAGAAATTAAAACGAATACCACAAGCACCCTGGAAATCCTTGAAAGGAAGGTATCTCACTTGGAATCTGTTCTGTCATCCCAGTTAGAAATGATAAGGAAAAACCAAGCCACTCTCCTTGAAACTCAATCAAAGTTAACTGAATTGAACTCACCTAAAGAATCCTTTTCATTGAGACTGGATGAATCTGAGCTGAGGATTTCTGATTCCAAGGATGCCATAAATGAACTGAAACACAAACAGTCAGAAATAGAATAAATGATAAAGGTATTTAAAAAAAAATTTCCAGGAGAACTCAGATAGAATGAAAAAATGAAATTTAAGAATTCAAGGCATCCCTGAAGGAGAAGAAAGATCCACTGGAGGCCTTCAAAATCGAGTAAATGATATCCTCAAGGAAAACTTCCCAAAAATAGCACAGGAAATGGATATATACACTACTGAGACATTCAGGACTCCTTTGAAGGCTGACTTAAGTAGATCATCCCTCAGACATGTCCTCACTCACATGCTGTCATTAGAGACCAGGGAAGGTATCCTGCAAGCAGCAAGACAGAAACCCCTTATTACTTATAAAGCAAAACCTATTAAAATTATTGTAAACTTCTCCATATCAACATTAAAAGCTAGAAAGGAATGGATACAGGTGATTCACATCCTAAAAAAAAATCCCCAGCCAAGACTAATATATCCAGCAAAATTATCTTTGATAATAGATAAGGAGTATAAGACATTTAATGATGTTGAAGCTTTTAAACGATATGCAACCACCAAACCAGCACTGGAGAGGATTGCAAACCAATTACCACATCCAGGAGAGTTAAGACAACCCTACAAAGGAAATCAAAGAACTGGTTAGTTGAAATGAGTGCAACTCAAGAAAGGACCAAAGCAAACATGATGCATAAATCAGTAACAGGTAATGATTGGGTATATAGCAATAAATGCTACTCAATAATCTCTATTAATGTAAATGGTCTTAATTCACCAATTATGAGACAGAGGCTGGCTAATTGGATGAAAATACACAAACCATCAATATGTGGTATTCAAGAAACTCATCTAACTCACAAAGACTGGAATAAACTGAGAGTTAAGGGCTGGAAAAATGTATACCTAGCAGGGGGGGAACAAAAGAAAGCAGATGTTGCAATTCTAATTTCAGATAGATTAAATTTCATTCCAAAGCTAATTAGAAGAGACAAAGGAGGACATTACATTTTAACACAAGGAACAATGGGTCAAGAATCAATAACTCTCCTTAATATTTATGCCCCAAACATAGGGGCACCTAGCTTTATAAGACAAACCTTATGGAATATAAAGAACTTTATTGGACCAGAATCAGTAATAATGGGAGACTTCAATACCCCACTTTTATCAAGAGAAAGGTCATCAAAATGAAAAATCAACAGAGAAACACCAAACCTAATCTCCACCTTAAACCAGTTGGATCTCACAGATATATACAGAATGTTTCATCCACATGATGAGGAATACACATTCTTTTCAGCTCAACATGGAACATTTTCTAAGATAGATCATATGCTAGTCCATAAGAACTCCCTCAACAAATACAAAAAAGTAGAAATTATCCCATATTCCTTATCAGACCATAATGGGATAAAATTGGAAGTCAAGAGCAAGAGTAATCCCAGAAACTTTACAAACTCATAGAGACTGAATAACACACTACTGAATGACCAATGGATCATTGATGAAATCAAACTGGAATTTTAAAAATTCCTGCAATCAAATGATGATGAAAACACATCATACCAAAACATATGGGATACAGCAAAGGCAGTTTTAAGAGGGAAGTTTATAGCATTAAGTGCCTTTATCAATAAAATAAAGAAGAACCAAATGAATGAGCTAATGACACATCTTAAGACACTAGAAATCCAACAAAAAAAAATCCTAAAAGGAACACCCAAAAGGAAATTATAAAAATAAAAAATAAATAAAAGAAATATCTCAATTAGAATCCAAAGAGATAATTCAAAAAATTAATAAGACTAAGAGCTGGTTCTTTGTAAAGATTAATAAAATAGACACCCCTCTGACTAACCTCATCAAAAAGAAAAAAGAAAAATCCAACATAGTACAGATTATGAAAGACAACAGGTCCATAACCACTGACTTCAACAGAATACAGAAAATTATCAGGGATTACTACGAGACACTGTATTCCCAAAAATATGAAAATGCAGAAGAAATGGACAAATTTATTAACACATGTGACCTACCAAAGTTAACCCCAGAAGACATAACTGACTTAAACAAGCCCATTACATATACAGAAATAGAAATGTAATTAAAAATCTCCCAACAAAGAAGATCCCAGGTCCTGATGGATTCACAGCAGAATTTTACCAAACTTTTAAAGAAGATTTAATACCTGTCTTCCTCAAATTATTCCAAAAAATAGAAAAGGAGGGAACACTCCCAAATTCATTCTAAGAAGCTACCATCACCCTGATACCTAAACCAGGGAAAGATTCATCTAAGATATACAATTACAGACCCTTCTTTCTTATGAATCTAGATGCAAAAATATTTAATAAAATTCTGACAAACAGAATCCAGCAGCATATGAAAAAGATTATCCACCATGACCAAGTGGGATTTATACCACAGATGCAAGGCTGGTTTAACATATGGAAATCAATTAATGTAATCCAGCATATCAAGAAACTGGTAAACAAAAACCACATGATCATCTCAATTGATGCTGAAAAAGCCTTCGGCAAAGTACAATACCTTTTCATGATAAAAACGCTGGAGAAGATAGGTAAAACATGCAAATACCTTAATTTCATAAAAGCCATTTATGACAAACCTACAGCCAATATGATATTAAATGTAGAAAAACTGAAACTATTTCCTCTAAGATCTGGAACAAGACAAGGGTGTCCTCTCTCTCCTATTTAACACAGTAATTAAAGTCCTGGCCAGGGCAATCAGACAAGAGAAAGAAATCAAATGGACACAGATTGGCAAGGAAGAGGTCAAATTATCCTTATTTGCAGATGATATGATCCTATATCTGAAAGACCCCAAAACCTCAACCAGAAAACTGTTAGAACTAATTAACTCCTTCAGCAAAGTCGCAGGCTACAAAATTAACACATAAAAATCAATAGCTTTTCTTTATACCAATTTCAAACAGGAAGAGAAAGAAATTTCAGGAAAAATACCATTCATGATAGCCCACCAGAAAATTAAATATCTTGGAATCAGTCTAACCAAAGACCCTTCAGATCTCTACAAGGAAAATTTTAAAACATTAAATAAAGAAATAGCAGAGTACACTGAAAAATGGAAAGACCTCCCCTGCTCCTGGATAGGGAGAATTAAGGTAGTAAAAATGGCTATCCTACCAAAAGCAATCTATAGATCTAATGCAATACCCATTGAAATTCCACTGACTGACTTTACAGAAATAGAAGAAATGATCCAAACATTCATATGGAACCACAAAAGACGATATATAGCCAAAATACTTTTAAGCTGCAAATCTAATGCAGGTGGAATCACAATCCCTGACTTCAAGCTATACTACAGGGCAGTAGTTGCACAAACAGCTTGGTACTGGCACAAAAATAGGCCCAAAGACATCTGGAACAGAATAGAAAACCCAGAAATACCTCAACACACCTATAGCCACCTGATTTTTGACAAAGGAGCAAAGCAAGTAAACTGAAAAAAGGACAGCCTTTCCAACAAATGGTGCTGGGAAACATGGTCATCCACACGCAGAAAAATGAAAGCTGACCCGCATCTCTCAACATACATGAGAGTTAACTCAAAATGGATAAAAGATCTCAACATAAAACCAGAAACTTTAAAACTTATAGAAGGCAAGATAGGCAATACACTCCATCATGTAGGCATAGGAAAGTATTTCCTTAATAGGACTCCAATTGCTCAAGAAATTGCAACAAGAATAGATAAATGGGATTACATGAAATTAAAAAGCTTCTGTACAGCAAAAGAAACAATTAACAGACTCAAGGAAACCCCTACGGAATGGGAAAAAATCTTTGCATTTTATACAACAGATAAAGGTCTAATTACTAGAATTTATAAAGAACTCAAGAAAAAAAAAACTCCCAAAAAACCAAATAACCCAATACACAAATGGGCAAAGGAACTGAACAGACAGTTCTCAAATGAAGAGGTCCGTAAAGCCATGAAACACATGAAAAAATGCTCAGTATCCCTAGCCATGAGGGAAATGCAAATCAAAACAACTCTGAGATTTCACCTTACACCAGTAAGAATGGGCAAGATCAATAAAATAACAACAAATGCTGGTGAGGTTGCAGAGAAAAGGGAACACTCTTACATTGTTGGTGGAGCTGTAAATTGGTCCAACCACTGTGGAAATCAATATGGAGGTATCTTAAAAAACTGAAAATAGATCTACCCTATGACCCAGCTATAACACTATCAGGAATTTACCCAAAGGGAGATGTGTCATCATACCCCAGAGACACCTACATCTCCATGTTCAATGCTGCACTTTTCACAATAGCAAGGATATGGAATCAACCAAAGTGCCCTTCAACAGAAGAATGGATTAAAAAACTATGGTATGTATACACAATGGAATACTACTCAGCAATTAAGAAAAATGAAACAAAGTCATTCCCAGCAAAATGGATGGAATTAGAGAAAATTATTCTAAGTGAACGAACACAAACTCAGAAAAAGAAATACCACATGTTCTCACTTATATGTGGGAGCTGAATCAAAATTATAAGAAGGAAAAATCCTATTCAAAGGTCAGATAAAAATAAAATAAAAAAAGCTAAGAATGGTGTCAATATAAATAGTCTAGAAAATGCATGCAATTGTTCTGACAAGATAAAAACAAAGTTCACTACAGGAAAAGTTTCTACCTTAAACAGACCTGGAACCCAAGGACATATAGAAATATATTTCCAAGTAAATGATAGAGAAGCCTTAGATGGGGAGGGGGGAAGCATACAAGAGGATAAGGGGACCCTATATGAATAATGTACATCAAAATACATATATGGAAATGTCACAATGAAAACCATGTCAGAATGAATCACATTAAGGTGTACATTAAAAATTTCCAATAAAAAAAATCCCAAAACAATCAGCCATGGAAAACCCTATGAATAGCAGAGAATCACTGACATAGTGCTGGACATGGCACAGTGTCAAGTAGTGTTTCATCCATTATATATAGAGTCACTATGAGTAGGGCCTGACTCAATGACACCTAATAACAACAACAACAACATGTCCCTACATACAGTTTTACTGCAACATAACCAGCACTCATTCATTTATGTACTGGTTAACTATGCTTTCACTCTGTAATAATAGAGTTGAGTACTTACAAAGGAAACCACAGCATTCATAAAATCAAAAATATTCAATATATGCACCTCTACAGGAAAAGTTTGCCACATCTTGATGTAGATCAATCTCCCTTATAAATATTAACAATCTTAATTTAAATTTTAGCAAATTGAATCATGCAAGGAATTAAAATAAAAAAAGCCCAGTTAAGTATGATTTATCTTCAGAATGCAAGAATGATTTACCTTTAAGAAATCTATTGTGATTTGCTGCTTAAACAGGTTAAATGAGAGATAAAAACATAATCACCTTAATGGATTCTGCAGCATGTATCCAGCAAGCTGAATATAAGAAATTGATTATAACAGTGATGGAAGACTTTGAGAAGCAAAACAAGGAAATTGAGTTTATCAAATGCAACATAATTCCAGGAAACTGCTATTATTCCTTTAGAAAATTTTCTAGTGCTGCCACTGGTTTCTAGAAATCCACACTCTCATCAAAACTATAAGAGCTAGCCAGGTGCGGTGGCGCGCGCCTGTAATCCCAGCAGTTTGGGAGGCAGAGGCAGGAAGATCACAAATTCAAGACCAGAGGCAGTCTGCGTAATTTAGCAAGACCCTGTCTCGGAAAGTAAAAAAAAAAGGGGGGGGGGCTGAGGCACTGCTCAGTGGTCCAGCACTTGCAAAGCATGCAGGCGCGAGGCCCTGGGTTCAACCCCCAGTACCACAAAAAAAAAAAATTGTAAGTGCTTGGCAACCTAAAATCACTCACCAGTATAGCTGACACCATCAAAACAAATAATCACCATACTACTGAGACTTCTGGAATGCTTACTGAAACTGCATTGATACACAAGGTACCCTGGAACTATGTTCATCTTCTACTATTCCTGCCTATGGAAGATATTACCAGAAACCAAGATTAAGGAAAACGTCATTTCTTATTTCCTCCCAGCTTTCACCAGTCCCTCCCATTGATAAAATATAATCAGAAGCCATCTGATAAAGGAAAACATATTTCAGGCTTTCAACTCTGAAAAACAGAGAAGGCAAGAGAAAAATGGGAATAGACCTAAGAGAAAAAGAAATAAATGACAGGTTTGAGTTAAACATTTGCAACTTAATACAGCATATAAACTAAACACTTAATAGAAACACTAGAAGCATTGTCACCAGAGTCAGGAAAACAACGTGTACGTGTGGTCATTGCTACTCTTTAACATTGTACTAGAGATCTTTGCTAGTAAACTGAGTCAAGAAAAACATATAAGAAGTTGCCTCAGACCTAGAATCAATCATTTCTCCCTAAAGGCCTTGGAGGGAATATTATTTATACATCACAATCTGGGGTAATATCATTAATTTGTAGTTATTTAAGAAACAGATGACTACATTTGTATCATTAAAGTAATCAATTTGCAAGCATAAATCGGGGGAGAGAGATGTCAGCAAAGTGGTAAATTAGGAATTTGAAAGGCTGATTCACCCACAGATCATTAAATAAAACACACACGTGCACCCTAAAAATCAATAACAGAACAATTTTTAGTGTGGAGGAATAGGTCTCACCACCACACATCGAAGGAAAGAGAGAGAGAAAGGAAGAGAAACTGAACAAATTTTATAGACTCTTGAAAATAGTCAGAGGTTTATAACAATCAGTCAAATGCCCAACCAAAAAAAACGGTAGGAAACATTCTGTGGCATTTTAAATCATCCTTGTCATTCCTGTTCCTTCCCCAGTGCCATAGCAAGCTTGGTTTAGAGGAGACAGGTGCTCTGTTCCCAAATCCTTCCCTTGAACCGAAGGAAATAGAGAAGATCTATTTTCTGTTGAATTAACTTAAATTTGGCCTAATGTTGCCTTCATATCTTGTGTCCTTACCTAAGGTAGTATAGCATAACAGTATTTAAACACACTGAAAGCCTACCTTAGGAGTATATTTTTGTAAGAAATAGCTAAGTTAAAATCAATAGAAACAATTGAGCTTCATCCAACCACAGGCTGCCAACTGCCATGTCCAGATAAAGCAAATGCTGAGCTGTAACCAGTCAGGCTGTTTTTGTGCACCTATTCCTTTTTCTGTGTGTAAATATTCCCTGCCCACACTGTGACACACAGCTCTCTGAATCTTTATTGGGTCTAAGTGCTGCCCAGTTCATGAATCATTCTATGCTCAATTAAACTCTGTGAAATTTGGTTCGTCTAAAGTTTTTCTTTTGACATATGGAAAGTTCCAACCTGCCTGGAGGCTGCATGAAGAACTGGTCTTTATTTTGCCTCATTCACATGAGGAAAGTGGCAGATACTGCTGTGAAAGTGGGAGGAAGACTCCCCACAGAAGCCTGAGCAAGGGATTATGAATAGTGACATACAACATAAGCCCTAGAGAAAAATAGGCACAAGACTGGAAAAATAAGACATTCTAAAGCAGTTGTCTACATGGGAGAATCGAGAAAGCCATACACAGTCTGAGCAAAGTATATACTCAGAAAAAGGATGAAAAAGCCTTAAATTTTATTTTGTCTGTGTATTAGTGTATTTCCTGTTGATATAACAAAATACCTAGATATTTTTATATAGATATTTATTTATCTATTTATTTACTTTTTAGTGCTAGAGATTGTACATACAACCTCACTTATGCTAAGCACCTGAGCTATATCCCTAGCCCAAAAAAAGGTTTACTTATCTCTCAGTTTTGGAGGCTGAAAGTCCCACATTGAATGGCACCATCTGTTTGGCCTTTGGTGAAGGACTCATGACAGATGGCATCACAGTGTCAGGATGGCATGTAGAAGTGATCCCACAATGAAACAGGAAACTGGAAGGAATCAGAAGCTAGGCTTTCTTTTTTATAACAACCCACTTATGTGGGAACCTGTCAGGGTCCTTCAAGAACTATATCAATCCCTTCTGAAGATAGCACTGCAAATGATTTAATTGCCTCCAACTAGACGCCACTTCTTAAAGGTTCCCCCACCTTTCAATGTCTACACACTGAGAACCAATCTACCAACACAGAAACCTTTGAAGGATACACCCAAATCATATCCAAACCCTAGCAACCTGATTCCTAGAATGAGAAAAATACCTGATAGTTGCTAAAACACACCTTTAGTACAGAGCTGATTTACAAAGAGTGGGAATGGTGAGCATATTTTTAAACAACAAAAAAAATTATCTGAAAAACTTTTCAGTTTAAAAAAAAATCACAAAGCATGCAAAGAATTGGAGAGATATGGTGCATTTGGCAAAACAAAATAAATGGATAGAAATGATCCCTGAGGAAGCCTAGGGAATTTATCAAAGACATTGAAACCATAGTGTTAAATATGCTGAAAAGAAAACATGAAGAACTAAAGAAAGGCAGGAAATGGAGAACTTGAACAGCACTACAGACAAATTAGATCCAACAAACATACATAGAATATACCACTCAGTAACATAATACACATTTTTCCAAGTGCATGTGTTAGGCCATAATATAAGTTTTAATAAATTTTTAAAAATTAAAATCATACAAAGTATTTTTATAATCAATTTATTAATGAGACCAAAAATAAATAACAAGAGTTTTCAGTGGAGAGGAAGAGGTCTCACCACCACGCATCAGAGAAAACGGAAGTCTCAATAAGAAGTACTTTCAATTTATGACAGAGCAGCAACAAGGTCAACTGCCTCCAGGTCCCCAGCATCGGTCTCCGCCTCTCAGAGCATGTTGTGGCTGTTCCAGTCTCTCCTGCTTGTCTTCTGCCTTGGCTCAGGTAAACGTCCATGCAAACCCACATAGTCACTCAGTGACTCCCTGCTTTTGTGTGGCCTGCTCAGCCTAAATCACCTAGATACAGCTGGCTGGCTGGCTCTCTGCTGAGGAATTGGGTGGGATTCAACAGTGGGGCCTCATATGTGCTGCTCTCCGCTTTAAATGCTGCAGGCCTGAGATGGTTTAGGGGTAATAAATTCAATTGGGTCTGCCCACAAGGGAAGTATATTCTAGAGCATGGGAAGTGAGTTTTCGTAAGCCAAGACTGGAGATTATGACCAGCATGTTGGGGTGTAAAGAGAACTAAGACCAAGAAAAGTGAGTCCTCTACAATTTAGCTACCATGTTGTGGGGCAACTTCAGATAAGTTAATTATCTCTTCTGGGCCTCATCTTCATCAAAATTTTGAAAACCTATTATTCAACCTAGCCAAAATTTCTGGCCCCAAACAAAAACACCAGAAATCGTTCTCTTACCTTGTGCCCAGTGTGGGGAAAAGAAAAAAGGCTTCAGTTCCACCATCCTTTGATGCAAATCAGAGGCTAGTCACCCTAGCAATGCTTTCTACAGCAGTGATGGAACCTACTTCTTGTTCCGTGAGGTCTGTTACACAAAGAACATGAAGGTTCGTGTCGTGTTTAGGAAACCACCAGTTGTCCATTGGGGCTGAATTCTAGTGTTCAGGGAAAGTAGACAAGCCGAGAAAACTAGCCCAGAAATAGTCAGTGGTGGTGGGGGGGTTGATTTAAAAATTTATATCTAGAATTTACTGAGTGATTATTGTATTTCAGGTATCAGGTCATGTGCTGTTCACACATGATGTTTAAAAGTCTTATGACAATTCTATGAATTTATACTATTAATAGCTCCATTTAAACATGAGGAACTGAGGCTAAGATAATTTAAATAATTTGCCCAAATTTCCTGAACCAGTATGTGGCTAGCTCTTGAATAATTCTGAGAAACAATGACACTTGAACAAACCTGTCAACTGCACAAGAGAAGGCAACAGATGCCACGGATGGAGAGTTAACTAAATTGTCAATGGGAATAAAAGGAAAGGAGGATTCATTAAGTCATTCAATAAATATTCATTAAGAACCCACTGAGTACCTGGCATAGTCATAGTTTGTGTGACCTATGAGCAAAGCCAGCAAAATTCTTGCTCTTGTGGAATTAATATTTTGGCAAGGGAGATAAATGATAAACAAGTAAAATCACATGTTGGATAGTGATAAATGATAAAGGAGAAATAACACAAGCAAGGAAAGGAGATATGAAATATGGTAAAGAGGGAAAACACATTTCAGACTGGACAGTCAAAGGTGACAGAGCCGAGAGGGGGAGAAGCCTGGGAGAGGAAGGCAAGTTCAGTTTGGGGCCTGCTAGTTTTAAAATGTCCGCATGATATCCACAAGATTTCCTGAACACAGCTGGAAACTTGGGGCAGGGGTAAGGGTGAGGATTTTGTTGTTGTTAGGTGCCGTGGAGTCGGTATCCGACTCATAGCGACCCTCATAGGGTTTTCAATGGCTCACTGTTTCGGGATTGCCTTGGGAGTGGATTGCCAGGCCCTTCTCCCATTTATGCGGTGCTGGGAATTGAACTCGGGACCTCAGAGACTGCAGCACAGCGCCCTACCAACTGAGCTAAATCCCAGCCCAAGGGTGAGGATAGAAACTTGAGAATGGACAGCAGAATGATAATTTGTGAAGCTAAGGAGAAAAGTAGAATGAAAGCAGAACCTTGGGAAATACATATGAGACGCAGAAAGGGGAAGAATTCTCTCATTCATTCAAGGACCACTTCCTGACCTGGAACCAGTGACTCAAGTTTTTACCTTACTCTTACCTCCTTACAAAATTGAACATGCCTTAGAATAATTTCTGAATATCCTCATATTAAAATTCATCTCCTTCTCTCCATTTCTATGGATATTTATTTCCTTTTTAACTTTTTTTCCCCCAGGACTGGGGAGTTTAGCCCAGGGCCTTCTGTGTGCTAGGCAAGTGCTCCACTACTGGGCTGCACTCCTAGCCCCTTTCGTATTTTTATTTTGAGACAGGGTCTCACTAAATTGCTCAGGCTACCTCTGGCCTCACATTTGAGATCCTCCTGCCTCTGCCTCCTGAGTCATTGGGACTAGAGGTGTGCACCACAGTGCCTGGCTTTTCCATGGATATTTTTTACGAAAAGCCCTATGAAATATACACCTTTCCAATCCCACCTCACAGATGAGGAAAGTAGGCACAGAACACTTAAGTAACCAGTTTAATATTCCACTGTTATGGGGAAGGGGCACAGAAGGATACAGCTATATCTGCAGGAGACAGATGCAGGTGTTCCAAAGTCCAGCAGGAGAGCAGTGCTTGCCAGGGCTGGCCATGAGGGAGCCTGACTCCAGATCCTGTGCTCAGAACTACTTCACTTTGCTGCTTTGCTGACACACAGTTTCATTTTCACACATATGTAAACTACACAATATGGTGCCAAGAAGAAACTAAGCAGGGCACCACGGTAGAGAAACACCAAAGGGCCTGCTATAGACCAAGGAAAGGACTTTCTGGAAATGTAGTATCTCATCCAAGAGTTAAAGGGCGTAAGAAGTAAATGGGAGGAATCAAATGAAGAAGAATTTGAGGTAGAGGGAATCATATGTTCAAAGGTCTTCTTGCCAGGAAGAATTGGGGTGATTGAGGAAGGGCAAGAGTGGCAACAAACAAAGTGGCAAGACAAACAAAATCTCTGCTGAGACAAAGCCTGAGTGAAAATGACTCACTACATTCTTTCAAGTGGGTTGGACACATCCTGACTCCATTTAGGAAATTTATTGAAAGACAAACTGTTGAGAAATAATCTTGTTTTTTTTAACTCAAGCTTTGGTGGCAAAATTACCAGAACTAACCCAGGAATGCTGGTGCGTGTCTGTAATTCCAGCTCTTGGGAGGCTGAGGCACAGGCTTGTGAGTTTGAGGCTAGGCTGAGTTACAAATTGAGCTCGAGGCCAGCCTGCATTACATAGCAAGATCTGAACTGAAAAAAAAAACAAAAAACAAAAAACCAAACAAACAAAAAAAACATAAATGCAAAGCAAAACAAAACAAAACAGAAAAAATAAAGAACGAAAACCACAACTAACAGAACAATACAGCAGTTATAAATGAAATCAAGCATCATGAAGTCCTGGAGAAAAATGAATTTCACTTGTTTCTCCATTTTACTCTTTCTAGATAGGAACTTGTCAAATTTCAATGTGCATGCAACTTACTTAGGTATTTTACTAGAATGCTGATTCTGGGATTAAGGCTAAGATTCTGCATTTCCAAAGAGCTCCCAGGTAGCATCAATGTTTGTGGACCACACTTTGAGCAGCAAGGTTCTAAATTCCAAATCATATTGGGTTTGTTACTGTTGTTGTTATTAGGTGCCATCAAGTTGTGTCTGACTCATAGAGACCCTCATTGGGTTTTCAATGGCTGATTCTTTCAGGATTGCCTTGGGAGTGGATTATCACATCCTTCTCCCATTTTTGCAGTGCTGGGAATCAAACCAGGGACCTCAGAGACTGCAGAGCGGTGCTCTACCAACTAAGCTAAATCCCAGACCCCATATTGGGGTTGGTGGTAAAAAAAAAAAAATGGACTAATGCTTTGTGTGAGTTTGCAGGAAGCAGGTATGGGTGTTCTGAGGTCCAGGAGAGAACAATGATTGGAAATAAGATGTTATTTATTTATTTTTTTATTTGTTTGTTTTGTAGTACCGGAGATTGAACTCAGGGCCTCATGCTTGCTAGGCAAGCACTCTAGTACTGAACTACATCCCCAGCTCCAGTTCATTTCGATTTTGAGTCAAAAATATGAAAAGCTCTGTAGCTAAGAGACTGTGTTCTAATGGGTCTCCTCCTCCTGCACCCTCCCCCAGCAGTATTATCTGGTTTTACCAACCATCCGCATCTTTAAATGGTTACTTTTGCTCATCAAAGAGAGATTGTTTATATCTTGCTATGATGCTCAAAGACATTTTGCTCTTTTCTCCTCTCAGAGTCTGTGGTCTGTCCCCACAGAGACCTCTAAGCTTTTCCATGCACCTCAGTTTTTGGTCCCTCACTCTAAATCTAGGTTCAGTTATTTCTCCATCTACAATCAGACTTTTCTTTTTTATTGTTGAGATGAAATTCACATAGAGTAAAATAACAACTTTAAAGTGTACATTTTGGTGACATTTAGTACATTCACAATGTTGTGCAACCATCACATCTATTATTCTAAAATATCTCATCATACTGTAGGCAATTATCTCCTAGGTCAATATCTAATCTACCACATCATAGCTGACTACTTATTTACCTGTCAGACTCTCTACCAGAATGTGAGCCTAGAGAATTTTCAATACCTTACTCATACTTGTATTTCTAGTATCCAGACCAGAAACTGGCACATAAAAGCGAACTAATAGGCCGGGTGTGGTGGCGCAGGCCTGTAATCCCAGCGGCTCGGGAGGCGGAGGCGGGAGGATCGCAAGTTCGAGACCAGAGGCAGTCTGCGTAATTTAGCGAGACCCTGTCTCAAAAAGTAAAAAAAAATGGGCTGAGGTGCAGCTCAGTGGTCCAGCACTTGCAGAACATGCAGGCGCAAGGCCCTGGGTTCAACCCCCAGTAACGCAAAAAAAAAAAAAAAAGCGAACTAATAAATATGGTCCAAATACCATGTTTCCAAATTTTTACTCACTGAATTAGCATATAAATCATAGAATAAATGATTTATTAAATTAACTAATAAGCCTGGAGTTGTGGTACATGCCTATAATCCCAGCATGCAGGAAACTAAAGCAGGAGGATTGCCAGTTTGAGAGCCTGGGCTACACAATGAAATGCTGTCTAAAAACAAAACAAAACTTAAAAATCACAAACAAAAACATTTAAAACAAAACAAAAAAACCCACTAATAATTGTAATCTATAAAAACAAGGAAAATTAAAGAAGTGTGCTAGACAAGGGAGGAAGAGTTCCTGATGAGTCTTTGGGCCAGTGGATAAGCCCATACTCTTTACTAAGAGGAATGAGACTTAACAACCTGGACAGAAAATCTCCAAAAAGAAGGGGTATAGATTGTTTCCATTCGCTCTACAAATATTCATTGGATGCCTATTATGTGCCAGGCATTTTTCAAGAGTGTTTACAATAGTAAAAAAGACAGGCAAAAATCCTTGCCAAAGGCAGATGGATATGCAGGGGTGGGTGGAGATTGGTAGTAAGAAAGAGTAGTCACAGAAGACTTCTCTGAGGAGGAACATTTGCATTAAAGGTGTTATGGAGACAAATAAGTCAGGCCCATGTATACCTGGAAGAAATGTATTCCAGGAAGTGAGACATGCAAGTGCAAAAGCCCTAGCCTGTTTAAGGACTAGACAGGTTTGCTGGAGCAAAATGAACAGGGGAGAGTTACAGAAATTATACTAAAAGAGAAAAATGGCCAGATCATTTTAGTCTTTGTAGATGATTATAATGATTTTGCTTTGGTTGGGGTTTAGTTAGGTTTTGTTTTAATTTTTTAAAATAAATACAAGGAGAAAACTGTACAAATCCTAAGTGTTAGCTGAATGAATTATCATGAACTGACTATACATGTAGCCAGAAACAGATCAAGACAGAATATTACCAGCACCCCAGATTTCCCGCTTGGTGGTCCCTCCTACTCACTATTCCTCCTTTCTTTCTAAAGGTAAGCACTCTCCTGACTTGTGCCAGCATAAGTTTGTTTTGCTTGTTTTTTAGCACCTTTTTAGTAGTGCTTGGGGGTTGAACTCAAGTTCTCTCACGTACTTTACAATTGCTGTACCACTGTGCCCACTTTTAATTGTTTTATTTGGCGACAAGTCTTACTAAGTCACACATGTTGCCTCTAGTCTCGAACTTGATATCATCCTGCCTTCACTTCCCAAGCTGCTGGTATTGGAGGAATGCACTGTCATGTCTAGCTCTGTTTTTTACCTTTAAGTGAATGGAATCCTACTGTTGTATCTTTCTCTGTCTAGAACTTTTGGTTCAAGATTTGCTTGTTATTCACCTATATGATTCTGAGATGGGGAAGGGGTCAAAATGATAAATAACAACGTTAAAATGTTGACATGAATATGTAGCACAGAGAGGGGTTGATGATGCAGTGTTCATGTGCCGGGAATCCAGATGACAACTCAGGAAAGACAGAGGAAGTACAAGCTTGCCTAAGAATTGAGCAGAATGTCAGGATCTCAGAGATATCCCCCCTCCTCCCTGTGCACACATACACTCAGCTCCTTTCCTGAGAAATGAGAAATCACAAACAGGCTGATGTCATGGTTATGGTTGTTTATTCACTGGCCCACTCAGACATTTCCACAAATCCTACCATGGGTCAGGCACAGTGCAGAGTGCTGAGTGCTCACACACAAGGATAAGCAAAGCACGGATAATTAGACAATTAAGCAGAGGACTAGAACATGATGTGACAAGTGCTAAGAATTTGACAAGGATGCTGATAAAACATCTTCTTTAAGAATTTTTATCTTTTTTGCTCAAACACTGTTGGCTCTGAAATCGGCTCACAGTATGCAACCATTATGGGTTACTATGAAATTATATTTATTTTGATATTTATCAACTTTATCTCCTCAACTACTAGACTAATATTTTTGAGAGAAATAAAGAATTCTTCTGGGATCATGAAAAAAGGAAAAGCAGTTGGAGTCAGAAGACCTGGGTTTGAATTATGACTCTGCTATTCTTTAGTCATACAACCCAAGGAAAGTTAGTTAACTGCTCTGTGTTTCAGTTCCCTTATCTATAAATGGAGTTAAGAATATCCATTTTATCTGCCTCAAAGAACTGATGTCAGCATCAAATGAAATAATGCATGAAACTTGTGTATGCAGTAAATCCCTGTTATTAGTCCTTTGAATTGCTCAAGTATACTATGTGGACACATGTTGGGTAATCAGTAATGTCTGCCTGTAATTATACTTCATCAGCAACAACTTGTAGTTTCTGGATTCTGTGTAAGGTAGTTGTTGTAGTTCTTTGTCCCTCACCATTTGATGCCCAAAGAATTCAGAGGATAAGGTCACAAAGTGTGGTCTTGGCCTAGGAGTAACTAGCCTGTATGGAAGCAGGCACTGAGCCAGGATCATCTAGACCAATGCCCATTAGCCAAGAATGCCAGACATTGTGTTGGAAGTGGAGCCACTGGGAGTATGATTGTCCACTGCAAAACTTCTAACCATTTCTCTCCTCATCATATCTCTGGGCCTCAGTTTCAAAGAGTTTTAGCAGACTGGCAGAGTTACAGGAAAGGAAACAGAAATTGAGGGGAGGGGCTGACAGGGTCAATTTTACAGGCTTTTCCTTCTATGCTTACAGGGAATGCAGTTTCACAAAGCAGCTCAACTCCAATGGTGGTAAATGGGACTCTAGGGAAATCGGTAACTCTTCCCCTGGAGCTTCCTGCAGGAAAGAAGGTCAACATCATCATCTGGCATTACAATGAAATAGCTATTACCATCATATCACTAAATGAATCAAGAAATCCACAATTCCTGGTGCCAAATTCAAAATGGAAAGAACGACTGAAATTCACCCAGACCTACTCCTTGATTCTCAGCAACCTGACAATGGCAGACACAGGATCTTACAGAGCCCAGATAGCCATGGATACCTGTGCACAAGTTTCCAGTTACACTCTGAGGATCTTTAGTGAGTCTAAATGTGGGGTTTAATTATCTTTGGACTTAAAAATCACACATTTCAATCCTATGTGACTACAAGTGTACGCTATAGCCTAGGGGTAAGAGGATGACATTTAGAGTCAAAATGAGCTACCACAGGAAAGCAATTCAATGACACTATACCTCCAAATAGTGGCAGAGTTGAAAATAGAGCCTAAGACTTATGCCCAGAATCACCTCACTCTCCTACCTGTAATAAAATGGTTCCTTTTAGTCAGAAATGGCATAGAATTAATGGTAGTGAAATACTTATGATGCTGTTAAGATGTGCATTACATGTATCTGTTGTGTAATCCCTGCAAAGTCTCCATGAGGTAGGTACAACCTTTATGCCTGAGATATAGCCTGGGTCAGTCACAGATACACTGAGTGGCAGCACTTCCCTCATAACTGGCCTGCCGCAATACCTCACTTTACACAAAGGCTAGCCTGCCCTAATAGAGTGTTCTGTGTAATAGTGGTCTAACTAGAAAGCACTGTACAATGAGTCAACAAAGAGAAAACTCATTTATGTTGATATTATTTAAATTCTAACAATATTTTCCCAAAATAGTTCATGTTAATCATTAGTCAAAAATTTGCCTTCCTAGCTGGACATGGTGGCACACACCTATAACCTATCACTTGAGAGGCTGAAGCAGGATGATTGGGAGTTCAAGTCTGAGACCAGCTGGCTATATAATGGCACTGTCTACCCCCCAAAAAGGAAAAAAATCCGCCCATCCAAGATTAAAGAGTGAAAATGTCCTCAACATAAAATTATGGAAACTATGATATAGTTTATAAATCTATATCATTAAAAAACCTAACAATCAGAAATCTTCATAGATACCATGGATGGTTTTGAGATAATCACTGAGTGGGAATATTTTACAGGATATTCAAGCATGAAGTTAGCCACCAGGCTAGATAAATTTAAACATAACTGAGATCCTATAATTCGTATCTATGAGAGAGCCCATAAGGTCTAAAATTCACTTAGAGTCCTTCGGTTTAAGTGATATTATCAGAAAAACCTGTTAGAATAAAATTTTCCCACAAATAGGTTACGCCTGTAGCCATACCACTATGGCATCTGATCCTATCAGATCTCAGAAGCTAAGCAGGGTTCGGTCTGGATAGTACATAGATAGGAGACTACCAGGGAGTATCAGGTGCTGTAGGCTTAGGAGAAGGACTAGGCAACATACTCCCACTCCCCCAAAAAATTAGCCATTGAAAACCCTATGAATAGCAGAGAAGCACTAACAATACCGTTTTGCCTGTTGTAGGAAGGGTCACTATGAGTCAGACATGGACTCAATGGCACCCGACAACAACAAAAACAACAACAACAACAAATAGGTTACAGATTAACTTTTAGTGTGCCCTGAATATTTTAAGATTTTACCATGTTAACGTAGTTGAAATTATGTCCTTGAAAGAATATGACACAAAACAGGTAAATCTGATGGAAAAAGAGGATGTTTGGAAACATTCTGAGCAGGAGATTCAAACTAAAGGGGTAGAATGGACCCAAGGCACTGTGTTCATTTCCCAAGGCTGCCAAAAGAAAATATCAGAAGCCCTGTGGCCCAAACAACAGAAATTTATTCTTGCAGAATTTTGGAGATTGGAAGTCTAAAATCAAGACATGGGCAGTGCTGCACTCTCTTTAAAGGTACCAGAAAACTGCCTATCTTCCCCTTCCTTGATGTCATTCACTTGTGGGTGGGTCATTCCAATCTCTGCCTCTGGATTCACATTTTCTCCTTCTCTTCTCTATATTTTCTCCTTTTCTGTCTATCTCAAATGTTCCTCAGCTTTTCTCCTAGAGATATACTTGTCATTGGATTTGGGACCCACACAAACAATAGAGGATGACCGTCTCATCTAACTTAATTCCCTCTTCAAAGGCCATTTACCCAAATAAATTAATAGCCACAGATTCTGGGAATTAGAATATTGATATATATCTTCTAGGAGATCAATATTCAAGCCACTACAGGTAGGATCACCCTGGCTGATCCATAATCATCAAAACAGTGCTGGGGCCCTAAAGAGAAATGAGACATACACAATGTGTCATAACAGGCTTCATCACATTTGCTGAGACATCATTCTTCTGACACTATTGAAAACATCAAGCATGACTTCTCCTGCAACAACCACACTCTTATAGCTCAATGCCAATCCATTTTCAGGACTTTGGGGAGTAACTCTCCTTCAAAGGCACACACACTAAGAGAAAATGTCCAAGCTTTACCCACTTGTTTTACAAAAGTGCAAAGGGATCTCAAAACATGAAATACATAGGTTTTTTTCCAAACATTGACAAATTACTCTGTATGTACCAGGATAGGGATGGAAAAGGTTTGACCTTATAATTCAATAATAATTAATTGGGAATTACTGACTAGAATTCAATGTTAATAAAGATGTTAAAGACATGTTAACTTTACTCATTAAGCCAATGTTGGCCGTGGATAATGTAGAAGGCACTCCTGGAGCTGACATTCTAGGTGGGGAACAGAAGCAGGTAATAAAAACTGCACATAATCTAAAAACAAATAATGCAATATTTAAGAAATGCGTGCATGTGATTGGGGGGGAAGAGAAATAAGAACAGTATAAAGAATGTCAGGAGTGCCAGGTAGTAGGATTTGTTGTTGTTGATGTTGTTGCAGTGTTCAGAATCAAATCTAGGGCCTAGAGTATGCTAGGCAAGCACTTTACCCCTGAGCTATACACCAAGCCCCAGGGATCAATTGTAATAGGAGTGGTCAAAATAGGCCTCATTGAAAACATGCCATTTGAGCCAGGATCTGTTAGAGGTAAGAGGATAACCATGTAGGTATTTGGAGGAAGAGCCATCCAGCATGGTAGCAAGACTCCTCTGTTCTCTAGGAACATAAAAAGGAGGCTGAACGTCAGGAACAGAGTGCAAGTGGAAGTAAAATGAAGGTCAGAAAGGAAATGGGGGGCTGCAACATGTGAGGCACTGACCATCACAGACATTGGCTTCCACTCTGAGTGAGGGGAACCATAGGAGGACTTTACAAGGAAGGAATATGACTGGATTTACTTGCTGAAAAGCTCTCTCTGAAGCCAGATGTGGTGGAACACAACTATATCCTAGCACTCAGGCTGAGGCTACTCTGCAGAGAAGCCAGTGGCCCAATTGGGAAGCCAATGCAGTAACCCAGGCAACAAGAGATGCTGGCTTGGACCAGCCTGGTAGCAGTAGAGGTAGTTAAAAGAGGTTGGATTCTGGATGTATTTTGGAGGTAAAGACACCACAACTTACTGAGGTGGGAGTATGAGATGAGATGAGTTAGGGATGAGTCAGGCTTTTGTCAGGAGTAACTGGAAGGATGCAGTTATCATTAACTAACACAGGGAAGGCTGAAGATTGGGTAGTTTAGGACAGAAAAGCAGGAGTCCTTTAAACATGTTGAATTTGAGATACACAGACATCCAAGTGGAAATGTCAAGTCAATGGCTACACATTCTTTCAGTGAGAAAAGTAATGATAGATTTTTTGAGGTCAGTCATGGACATGGGATGAGATATGATATTCATGCCAAATATTAGCCATCTGCATGCTAGGCACTATCTCATTTAATCTTTATAAGTACCTGAAAAATAATTGTAATTACTTGATTTTCCAGGTAAGGAAACCAAGGCTTGAAGACATGAATAATTTCTCCATGGCTATAGTCAGTATTGACTCCATGTAGTCAATAAATGATAAAGCCATGATTCTATCCCAGGTTTTCCCAACTCCAATTCTAACTCTCTTCTTGTACATATGAACTTCTTCTAGCAAGATGTGTGTGTGTGTGTGTGTGTGTGTGTGTGTGTGTGTGTGTATTTACATAACTCCTACTCAGTTAATTAAGTTTAAAGCACTACTCCCCATGTGTTTGTCAGCTTGTTGTGTTGCGGCGTTTGTGTGCTATTGTGATGCTGGAAGTTATTCCATTGGTATCTCAGATAACAGAAGGGCCACCCATGGTGAACAGGTTTCAACTGAGCTTCCAGACTAAGACAGACTGGGGAGAAGGACCCACCAGCCCACTCCTGAAACAATTAGCCATTGAAAACCCTATGAATATCAGAGAAACACTGTCAAATATAGTGCCAGGAAATGAGCCCCTCAGGCAAGAAGGCATTCAAGAAAAAACTGAGGAAGAGTTGCCTCCTCAAAATAGAGTTGTCCTTAATGATGGGAATGGAGTAAAGCCTCTGGGACCTCCCTTTTCTGATGTGGCATGACTCAAAATAAGAAGAAACATAGTGGGTACAACGTTGGGCTCAAACATAAAATAATGGTGTGCATAGCCGTGTTGGGCAGTGTTTCTGTTGTACATGGGGTTGCTATGAGTTGGATACAACTGGAGGGTACCAAACAACAACAAAAAAGCACCACTCAGTCTCTTCTAATCAGAGAGCTCAAGTCCTTCTGTTCTTTGTTGGGTGGTCTTTACTTCAGCTCTCAGGCCAAAACTAGGTCTGGAGCCTTCTCTCATCTTACTCTCATGTCCCCATTAGTGCAGAGTGACTGACGTTCTTTTAGGCAATGTTTTCCAGTCCTTGGTGTCATAAATGTCTGCATCTCATGTCATCTCAAATAACTGAACACGCTGCATTTCAATTCTCCCTGGAATTGCCTACTTGCTCTGGCCTCAGGGCCCTGAGCTTAGTAACCAATTTGTCTTTATAAGTGGCAGTGTCTGGATACTATAACGAACTCCAGGGATAACCTGGAGCCCAGAAAGGTAAAATGACCAGCCCCAAATTATCCACTTGCTGGTAGCAACCCTAGTCTTTTCCCTCCCATTTCTCCCAGTGGTTACTGTCTCATACTGATGTCCCTTTCATTTGGTAACCCCAGACCTTGCTACCAACAATTAGGTGACACAAGTCTTTTACAGAGTATGCAGACCATTTAACATACAGCAGATGTGGAATACAAAAACATAGAGGTAAAAGGTATTTTTCAAGCTGTCTAAGCCAAGCTGTATGTCCTTAACCCAGGTCTTTTCTCTGCACACAGGACAACTGAAGGATTTACAAGTTGCCAGTTACATTCAATGGTCTAGAAATGAGACCTGTGAGATCTACCTGACCTGCTCTGTGGAGAATCCAAATGACACTCTCTCATTTGGGTGGCAAGTCTCAAGAAACATCTCTCCAAGTGAACCAAATCTCATTCTCTCCTGGAATCCCAAGAATTCCGGTGATCAAAACTACACCTGCATAGCTGAGAACCCTGTCAGCTATTTATCCTTCTCTGTCTCTCCCCAGAGTCTCTGCAAAGGTAACAGCCTGCCTCAGGTCTCTCTGAGAGTCTTGAGCAACTGTGGGGTGTACCATATCCTCATGCCAAACATGGTCCCCCAAACAATGGCAGTGGGAGGCTACCAAACTGCTACTGGGAGGGGACAGGCAGCCTCTGGAGTTCTGTGCCTCTCACTTCCACAGAGGTCTCTCCTTCCTCCCTCTCCTCCCCAAACCCTCCTCCAAGATCACAGTCTTCAGGAAGGCAGGCTTGCTTTCTCCCCATGTCTCTTCCAGGCTCCACCCTGCCCCACTGCCACACAGACTCCCCCTCACCAGAAAACCCCAGAGTTCTGGGTACACATGAGCCCACCTACCCCAGCAGGTTTCAAGAACCTCAATGGAGGCCTCAAGAAAAACACTCTGGGCCTCACTTGATGATGTGTCTCAAGAAGTTCCTTCTTTTTTTCTCTTTTCAGACATTTTAACTAATGAAAATCTACACTCAGATCACATATGGATTATATTTATAGTTCCTTTGATACTTCTAGTCATCGTCGTGTGTGTACTTGTTTGGAAGAAAAGAACAGGTAGGTTCTCTTTCTTCCTACTTGTTGCTCCTCCAAGGTAGCAAGTGCTTAGGGTCTAGGGCCTTTGATTGCCAAGGGTCTTTGATTGCTTAAGGCCTTTGATTGCCAAGGGTCTTGTGTGGAAGACAGGTGAATGGATGGAGGATGAAAAGTGTGGCTCAGCTAGTCTACTGGGATGACCCGTGGTGAGGTGACTGTGCTCCCGCTAATATCCTGAGAAAGGTGTCCTATGGGAAAAGTAGGACCTAGCCTCAGAGTCCACTTGCTCTTCCTTTTAGGCCTCCTCCCCCACATCCTCAAGAGAGATGCCTAGTGGGGCAGGGAAGTAAAAAGGCCTTGCTCACTGAAGTCAGACATTTTGATTTCCTGATTTTATTTTTTAGGTTACTTTTGCTTGCCTACTCAGCAAACCCAGCCTCCTGGTGAGCATCCAGGTTCTTAACTGCCAATCATAAAGCAAACTGGAAGAGATGAATGAAAGAGGAAGCAGGTTGGCCAGAGAGAGGAGGGAGATGATTCATAACCATGAGATCCTCAACGTTCCTCACAACCATGCAAAGCACCTCACACAGTTTTGTTTTGAGGGGGTTGTTTATTTGTTTTGAGAAAGAATTTTACTATGTACCCCAGACTAGCCTCAAACTTATGATCCTCCTAACTCAGCCTCCCAAGAGCTGGGATTACAGATGTGTGCTACCATGCCTGGCTTCTTAGAGCAAGATCAGGGTCACCCCTCACCTTCTGATGGAGAAAATAAGTAGTAGTGAAAGGGTTCATGGCCTGTCCATTGCCACCTAGCAAGTGCAGGGCACAGGTAGGACTTGAGCATTAAATACTAAAACAAAACTGACTGTGACTGCTTCATTGATGTTCAGCCAGAGTTTAGGCAGCGGATGGAAAAAGAAAGTATGATATAAAGATGCAAATGCAGGTTGTGGACTCAGATTGGCTTTGAGCCTCATTCTATGGTGAGAGATGAGAGACATCATTGTCAAAGAGAGGGCATGAGGTCTGGAGTCAAAAGAATTGCATTCAACTTCCTGTTCCAGCACTTCCTGTCTAACTTTCCATAAGTCATTTGAGCATTCTGAGTCTGTAGTTCTTCACCTAACATAATCAAGTCCACCTTACAGGGCTCTTCATTGGCAGCACTATTTAGTCCTTCACATGTGAAACCTGAAGGAGACACTGAAGCTCTAGGGCACAAGACCACCCTCCACCCAAGAGATGAGGTCAGAAGCAGACCACATGACTAAGAGGGTTCTGGTTCAACCCAGAACTCCACAGACTATCAAAAATGAATAGCCCTAAGGAGGGGCAAGACTTGGAACAATTGGATGTCTTTGGGGACAGAAGGTACTCTGTGGAAAGCAAAGTCCTGGGGAGAGATGCCCCGGAGTCCTCCTAACCACTGATGATGCCTTTTTGTGCTAACAGGAGAGTCCTCACAGAACATAGAGTATGCCTTGGTCCCTTCAGGAAATACTGTGTATGCGCAGGTCACTCATACAAACCAGGTGAGTCCTTTCAGCTTTGTACTCCTTTGTTGTTGCTATTTTTACAGTGATTATCCACAAACTTGTCATCACAATCATCCAAATGACAGCCACCATTGAAGGGAGAAGGCAGCAACAACAAGGGTTGCAAAATTATAGGCAAGACCATCATCCTAGTGTTTGCTGCTCTGGCCCCTGTTGTTGTTGTTGTTGTTGTTATTGTTGTTGTTGTTGTTGTTAGGTGCCGTCGAGTCGGTATCCAATTCATAGTGACCCTCTGTACAACTGCAGAAACACTATTGTCAGTGCTTCTCTGCTGTTCATAGGATTTTCAATGGCAGATTGATTTTTGGGAGGGGGTTGCCAGGTCCTTCTCCCAACTGTTGTTGTTAGGTGTCGTCAAGTCAGTATCTGACTCATAGCGACCCCACATACAACAAATGAAACATTATTGTCAGTGCTTTTCTGCTATTCATAGCTTTTTCACTGGCTAACTGTTTTTTGGAAGTAGATTGCCAGGTCCTTCTCCCAATCCTAAAATACCTGGGGTTACCTGGTGGTCTTCCATCCAAGTACTAACCAGACCCAAACCTGCTTAGCTTCTGAGATCTGATGGGATCAAATGCCATAGTGGTTCAGCTGCAGGTGCTCTGGTCCCTATGGGAATATTTATTCCTACCCTGTTTTCTGCCATTCTCTGTTTAATACATCAGTAAATCTTGTCCCTTCAGCATAGTTACAAGCTGCCGGAAAGTATCAATTAGATCATGCTCTCTCTTCTCTTAGAGCCTAGCACAACACTCAATAAATATTTGCTAAATAGATCAAGATTCTATTAAGTTTGAGAGTTTCTAAAGGAGTTAGATCCATAGCAAGGGGCTTTTCACCCTGAATGTAGGGACATTAGGGTAGCTAAGTAGTTTCTCAAGAAGGCAGAAGGGGCAAGAATTTTCAGTCCTGCCACAATAGGGGAAGCTAATGCCAGGATCAGCCACCACTCCTCTCCTCCCTTCTAGCAACATAAGAGTACAGTCTTGGTCAAGCATCAGGAACCCCTCATCATTCTTCTGTCCCCACCACCTGGGGGCTAAATAATGGACCCATGGTGACATGCTTCTAAATAACACTGTACATCTTGGAAGGCCGGCTCCCATGTCTTCTTAAAAGTAAGCCAAGAAAACGTGGCATTCTTGAAATAATGGAAGCAGTGGTCCAGCTAGAACTCTTGGATTCCCCAAACAAGCCCTCTGGCCCAGCCCCTCATAGGCATTTGTGAAGTCAACTCTTTGAAGAAAGAGGACAAGACAGATCACTCACACTTACTCGGTTGCCTTTCTAAACTGTTGAAGGCAAGCTGAATCATTCCCAGTCAACCAAATCACTAATCTCCAACCAATTTGGAGCCTCTCCTTTAGGGAAAAAAATTGCACTTTGGAGAGTTTCTGAGGTCTTGGTAATTCTCTAAATATGCCTTCGTTAACTTAAAACTGTTGACATTTATGAACAGTTTCTTCAAGGGGCAAGTTATGTCTGTTCTTACTACTTCCAGACAGAGACATTCTTTTTTTTCTCTCCCTTTATTCGTAAATGATGGTGGGGCACAGAGTAATACAGCATTGGCTTTCTCCATTGTGTTACATCACTTCTAGCTACACTTTCATCAATCCATAAGCCTTACAGAGCCTTATGGCTAATATGCAGTAAAACTCAAATGTATATTTGGGTTATAGTCCCTTATTTTTTCAATGCACTCATGAAGTTGCTTTGTTTACATTGAGATTATTCTCTCCTCCTTTATCCCTCTACATTGACTCTCCTCCCCATCTCATCTTCTGCAAACTTCACTTCCCTCTGCTAGTTCCCACCCTCCTCTCTACTCTTTGTATTGTCCCTTCTTCACTAAGTTTAATTGTGCATTTTTATATAACAATTTACGTATAGGAGTTTTTCTTCCTTTAAGTAAAATTCAGCTCCTACATATGAGTGAAAACACATGGTGTTTCTCTTTTTGAGCTTGTTTGTTTGCTTAAGGTGATGTTCTCCAGTTCCATCCATTTTACTACAAATGACATTATTTCATTATTTTTATTGCTGAGTAGTATTCCATGATGTATATGTACCATAATTTTTGTATGCATTCTTCTGTTGATGGGCACATTGGTTGGTTCCATATCCTTGCTATTGTGAAGAATGCTGCGGTGAATATGGAGATGCAGATGTCTCTGTGGTATGAGGACTTGTCTCTCTTTGGATATATTCCCAGTAGGGGTATAGCTGGGTTGTTATGGAAGGTCTATTTTTAGTTTACTGAGGTATCTCCATATTGATTTCCAAAGTGATTAAACCAATTTATGGTCCCACTAACAGTATAAAAGGGTTCCTTTTTCTCCATAACCTTGCCAGCATTTGTTATTATTTGTTTTGTTGATCTTGGCCTTTCTTACTGGAGTAAGGTGGAATCTCAGAATTGTTTTGATTTGCATTTCCCTAAACGCTAAGGATATTGAGCATTTTTTCATGTGCTTTATAGCTTTATGAACTTTTTCTTTTGAGAACTGTCTGTTCAGTTTCTTTGCCCACTTGTGTATTGGATTATTTGTAGTTTGGGGATTTGCTTTTTTGAATTCTCTGTAAATTCTAGAAATTAGTCCTCTGTTGGATGTGCAGGATGCAAAGATTTTATCCCATTCAGTGGGCTCTTAAGTCTGTTTCCTTTGCTGTATAGAAGCATTTTAATTTCATGAAAACTCATTTGTCTATTCTTGGTGCAATTTCCTGAGCAACTGGAGTCTTATTAAGGACATACTTTCCTATGCCTATGTGTTGGAGCATATTTCCTATCTTTTCTTCTAGTAATTTTAATGTTTCTGGTTTTATGTTGGGATCTTTTATCCATTTCAAATTAACTCTAGTGCAAATTGAGAGGTACAGGTCAGTTTTCCTTTTTCTGCAGGTGGAAATCCAAATTTCCCAGCACCATTTGTTGAAGAGGTTATCTTTTCTCCAATTTGTGTGCTTAGCAACGTTGTCAAAGATCAGGTGGCTATAGATTCTTGGGTGTATCTCTGGATCCTCAATTCCATGCCACTGGTCTTCAAGCCTATTTTTGTGCCAGTACCAAGCTGTTTATGCTACTGTAGCTCTGTGGTATAGTTTAAAATCAGGGATTGTGATCCCACCTGCCCTGGTTTTGAAGCTTAAGATTGTTTTGACTATACATTGTCTTTTGTGTTTCCTTATGAATTTTTGGATTATTTTTCCTATTTCTGCAAAGTCTGCCCTTGGAAATTTAGTGGGGATTGCATTAAATCTGTAAATTTCTTTTGGCAGTGTAGCCATGTTTACAATATTGATTCTCCCCATCCATGAGCAGGGTAGGTCCTTCCACCTTTTAGTATCCTCTATGATTTCTTTCTTTAATATTTTGAAGTTTTCCTTGTAAAGATCTTCAGGGTCTTTGTTTAGATTGATTCCTAAGTATTTTAGTTTTGGGTCAGCTATTCTGAAAAGGATTGTAACCTTAATTTCCTTCTCTTCCTGCTCATAGTTGGCATAAAGGAAGACTACTGATTTTTTGAGTATTAGCTTTGTGTCCTGTCACTTTGCTGAAGGAGTTAATTAGCTCTAAAAGTTTTCTAGAGGAATTTTTGGGATTCCTTAGGTAAAGGATCTGGTCATCCATGAATAAGGATTATTTGGCCTCTTCTTTGCCTCTTTGATTTCTTTCTCTCAGATACAGCCATTCTTAAGATCAGGTGTTCCCCTGTTCTGCCCATTCCTGATGCTTGAGGAGATCCCAACAATATGGCAACTAAGCCATCAGAACAATAGGGACAAATGGGGCAGGCAAAGTGGGCAGCTCCAGTTATAGATAGCAAAAACCTGGGTCAAAAGATATAATACAATAATCATCTTTTACATAAGTTAGTTCTTTAAAATGGAGCAAAGAGAGTAGGGTCAGATGCAGGAGAAGAATGCTTCCCTCTCTTCACACAAGATTACATTTCTGTTTTTGCCCTACTTTGGAGCCCTCTGGTTTTCTGGGGTGTTGCTCTTCTGTTTGGGGGTCAGGAAATGCCACTAAAACTTCACAAGTCTGAGTTGGTGGTGCTTGGTCTCCAGCCCCTCTTGCTAAATAAATATTCCCTGGCCTTCCTCTCAAAGAACTTTGGCATAATCCTCTTTTTTGTCACACTGCCTTTCCCAAGAATATATATGTGCATGAATCTCTTTGTCTCTGATTGAGCCAAATGCATGATTCTTTTTACAGGAAATGGGAATCTCAATACCTACAAAAAACAAGGATTCATTCACAATTTACTCTGAAGTTAATCATTCCTGAGAGGTAAACCCATGATCACTCCATGTTCTTATATTCTTACCCCTATCTCCAGACCTATGATTTTACAAATAAAGTAAAAGTAAAAGGCCATTTTACAGATATCCAAATACCAGTAGGGTACAGAAAGTCTCAAGACATCACCTTAACATATGTAAGAGTTTATCTTATATTAGGATCACCACATATAGTTCAGTTTCCAACATACTTGTTTCTTAATTTAATCCTGCCTCATGTCAGGGCTCTCCTATCCTGTCTCTACAAATGTGAGGAGTGGAATGTACTTCTGATATCTGTTAGCCTACTTTATTTTCCTCTTTTTCCCATAGAGTAAGGCCATTTCTTCCAGTACACCTGCCCTTAACCATGCCAAGTAAGTTGCTGGAAGACCTCAAAGAAATTCAGGAGTGACACATCTCCTGATCCCATGGGAGAGAACAAAGAAGAAAAGATTGGTCTTCTGCCGGGCAATAGAATCTGCATATCTAGGATTATCACTTCCAGGCCTTCAGACTTGATCCTGTTTACCTAAGTCAAACACCTAGGCAGTAACAACGTCTCCAGTGTATAATCCAAACAATGCTTTACAGTCCACTCTGGGGCAAAACCTGCTTCAGAAAATAGACCTATATTTTGGCTTTCTCTTTCATAACTAAACAGAGTTATGGTTGACAGATTATAATTTAGCTTTCCTTTTTTAGAAAACAGCAGGATGTGACTCACTGGAGAGAGAATACAGTGTTTTTGTTATGTGTGTAGTGTCTGGAGTTAGATGGGGCCGAGCTCATACACTAGTAAATCATTTACTAGACAAACCTCCTGGGATATGTTACCTTACCTCTTGGAGTTTCAGTCTTAAAGACTGAAAAAAAACATGAGAACAGCAACACATTGGTTCTGTTGCTTAAGCCACAGAGCTTCTCTATCACTAGGCTGTTTGGACTCTACCTCCAAAATTATCTTGGGCCCATCCACTTCTCTCTAATTCCTCAACCACTATCCTATCTCTAACCCTCACCACCTCTAACCTGAAATACCACAATAATCTCTGTATAGCTCTCTGAATTTCACTCTTGTTCCCCTCCAATCCCTTGTCCACAAGACAGCCAGGGTAATGTTTTTTATGTAAATTAGATCCTTCACTTGCCTGCTTATAACTTGCAATCTTCCCATTGCACCAGAATGAAATCTAATCTCCACTGTCCTGGATGTTCTGGCCCATTTCCAGACTCAGCTAGCATTGCCTCCACTCACTCTCTCTATTTAACCTCCATGAACCTATAGCTCCTTTATTAGAGGAAAATGTTCTCTGGGTTTCAGTTATTTACATCTGCCTCAAGGTCCTTCCTTTGCCTGTTGTGTTCTTCCTGTTCTTTAGATCTCAGCTTAAATATGTCAGCTTTTATGAGAGACCTTCCCAGAACACTCTATGTAAAGCAGATCCCCTTATTATTCTGCTAACCCTTCCATGTCATTTATCACATGCCATTAAATATTTATTTTTATTTGTGTAGTGTCTATTTCTCCCATTATATCATAAGCTCTTGAGGAGTAGAGATGACAATATTTTATTACTGTAACCCTAGCATTTATTTCTTTCCAAGTGTTCAGTAAATATTTTCAATAAATAAATGAATATGTAATTGAGTTGTGTGAGAGTTAAATAAGATGGCCCTCTGTAACTATGGGTTTTGCTTTTGTGTATTCAATCAAACATGGATTGAAAATATTTGAAAAAAAATTGCATCTATACTAATGATGTACAGATTTTTTTCCTTGTCATTAATCCGTAGTTAATATAGTATAACAAATATTTACATTGTATTTGGTACTACAAATAATCTAGAGATTTCGTATAGTACACAGTAGTTTATATATAGGTTGTATACATATACTACACCATTTTATATAAGGGACTGGTATGGGCAGGGGAAGGGAGCCATAGAACCAATCTCCCAGGGATACCAAGGGATCACTACACATCTGAAGCCCTTCACATACTGCCTAGCACATAAAATAACTCACAAAATGTAAGTCATCATTGATGGTGTTATTATTGATGGTATTGTTATTATTAAATTTTATTCTCCTGAACTCGCAGAATCTTTTCACAAACTTTCAGTACAGTAAGAAAGGAGAAAGGATACTGACCACTCTACCTTCACATCATTTCTTGCCTTTGCTCAGGTTTTTGAATTCTATTTGTTTACCAAATTCTGCGAAAAATAATGCTTCTCTTCCCCTAGAAAGTATTACCTAATTTTTTTGTAGAGTTGAAGGGCTGTTTTGTTTGGTTGGATTGGGTTTGGTTTGGTTTTCAAAATCTCACTCTGTTGCTGAGGCTGGCCTGGGACTTGCTTTGTAGCTTAGGCTGGTCTCAAACTCATGATCCTCCTACCTCAGCCTCCTGAGTACTGGGATTACAGAAATATACCATCATATCCAGCTTTGAGGTGTTTTTTAATATATCATTTTAGTGTGGGTTTTTTCCACAAAAATAACATATATGTTCATTGTGAATAACTCAAATATTCTAAAACAAACATCTTCTACAATCCCTAAGATAACTATCTTTAATCGTTGAACATTTAAAATAGTAACTTTTTAAAGAAAATGAAATATTTTTCAATTTGGTTTTGTTCATTTGTTTTATTTTTTGGTTTTGGTTTCCTTCTGGTTGTTTTTGTTTTGCCTTCTTTTTGCCTAATATCTCTCAAACTTTCTGAAGTCAGAATATATGCTTCTACAACATTCTTTCTGATCTTAATTATTTTTAATCAGGCCTACTTGCAAAAAGTTAAAAATCAAATAGTGCTTTAAAATGCACATCACAACTAACTAAGATATTTTAATTTATATTTCCCCATCTCATACCTCCCATTCACACAGACACAGAAACACAACACATTATCTATTGATTTCCTATAATGTTTATTTAGGCTCATTCTTTCCCTGCCCCACCCTTCTAATAAATACATGTTGTTGTTATTGTTCATGTTAGGTGCCACTGAGGCAGTGTCTGACTCATAGCGACCCTGCATACAACAGGCAAAACAGTATTGTTAGTGCTTCTCTGCTATTCATAGGGTTTTCAATAGCTGGTTGTTTTTTGGGGAGTTGGTTGCTGAGTCCTTCTCCCAAGCCTACAGCATTGGGTGTTCCCATGCAGTCTCCCCACCAAGTACTAACCAGGCCCCATTCTGCTTAGCTTCTGTGATCTCTCAGGATCAGATGCCACAGTGGTAAGGCAGCAGGCTAAATACATGTTAATTTTGGTTTATTTAATTATTTTTAGCATTATGGTCATGTAAAATACCGTTGGCTACTGAGGCAAGAAGAAAATATGACTTCATTTCTTTTCTCATATATTTTTTTTTTCATTTTTCTTGGAGTTAATAATTGCCTCATTTTCCCTTTGCTTGATTTTTATTGAACATCTATCTTCCTACATCCTCCACTATCTCTATAAAATTGATTTTCAATGTAACCGTCCACCTAATTAAGTTGGTTAAATAATGTATCAGCTTGATACTCATCCCTACTACAGCATCTGACCTCCTATTCCATCCTGAGCTGGTTATTCTCTATGCCTGAAGCACAGCAGTTGTCTTAGGATTTCCCCCTTGCCATCATGTTGACAATCCTTTACCCTTATCCTGTATGAGATAGCCTAACTTTTGATTCTTCTACATCTCTCTGAATTATTTAATTGTTACAATAAGAATATACTATTCTGTAGTTTTCAAAGCAATCAAATTTTCCTCATATTTTGAATCATTTTTTTAAAAAATTAAGCATAAAGTTCTAAATACTTCAGGACTGAGAGAGCCCATCTACTTGTCCATATGTGACAGTGACCAGCTCTCAAGACTCCAAGCTTTATGGGACATAGTGGCACCCACCTATAATCCCAGCACCAAGAAAGCAGAAGCAGGAGAATTGCAAGTTCAAAGCCAGGATGGGCTTCATAGTGAGTCCCAGACAATTTGGGCTACACAGTGAAACACTATCTAAAAGTTAATGGCAGCAAATAAGAGAAGAGGAAAACAGAATTCACTGCTGTGAAATCAGTCTTCAATACTGGTTATTGCCAGGCACAGTGGTTCATGTCTGTAATCCTAGTAACTATGGAAGTGGAGAGTATCACAGGTTTGAGGCCAGAGGCAGCCAGTATAAGACCCTGTCTTAGACTTAGCAAGACCCTGTCTCAATATAAAAAAAATAAAAAATAAAAACAGGGCTAGTAGTGCAGCCCAGTGGTTGAGCACTTGCAAAGTATGTACAAGGCCCTGGGTTCAACCCCCCAGCACTTCAAAAAAAAAATGCTGGTTACTAACTACATTATTAGTCAGTGAAATACGATGAGGCAGAGAACTTTATCAGGAAGAAAATCATAGAAGCTTCAAAGAAAGAAGGAAGAGGGTCAGAGCTGTGTGCTGAGAGATGGCCTAAAGCTTGGAAAAATATCACTGGGCAGGTAAGAATTTATCTTTCTTTATTGAGGGGATGAAAAGAATGAAAGTAAAACTTCCAATGTCCTTCAGAGAGAGAAAAAAAATAACCTGCAAAGTCAGGGCAGGTAGAAAAATACTTTACATATCTAGGGTGCCCAAACCAGCAAGAAAATTTGGTGATATAGCCTGAAAAGGACTACTCATCCATCTACCAGAAATCTACCAGAACCCACCCAGAGTCTAGACTGCACTAGTGAGGATCACAGTTAAAAGAAAAATTTGAATATGTCTATGGGTATCTAGGGTCAGGGTTTATCTCAGTTGGTAGAGTGCCACACTGCACTTTTAAAGGATCTAGGTTTGATCCCCAGCATGACAAAAAACAGGAGAAGGGAGTGGCAATCCACTCCTGAAGCAAGACTGCAGCAATCAGCTGCTGAAAACCCTATAAGGGTCGCTATGAGTCAGACCCTAACAACAAAAACAACAATGGGTACCTAAGAGAAATAAGAAAAGAATGTATAAGAAAAGAATGTATAAGAAAAACTAAGTTTATATTTCACCACAAAGTAATAAAATTAGACTTCCTGATTCTCATATTTCCTTCAGTCTTTTAAATCTTCATCACATTTATCATCAATGCCACACTCTCTTCTCTTGGCTTCTATGGAAACTATGTTCTCTCAGCTTTTCTCCTTCCTTACTAGCTTCTTCTCAGTCTCCTCACTGAATCTCCTCTGCAGGACCAGTAAAGACTGCAGCTAAGGTTCAGACTTAAGAAGTTCCATTCTCTTCCATCTGTGTGTTCTTCTGCTATGATATAACTATTTCTATTGCCCTAAAGTCTTTCTTTGGGAGACGGACCCGGAAACCCACTCCCAAAAATCAATCCGCCATTGAAAACCCTATGAACAGGAGAGAAGCACTGACAATAGCGTTTCGCCTGTTGTATGTAGGGTCGCTATGAGTTGTTGTATGTACGTAGGGTCGCTATGAGTTGGATACTGACTCGACGGCGCCTAACAACAAAAGTCTTTCTGACATTCTCTGCTTTCATCTAATAGCCATCAGACATTAGCAATGATGTCCTTGGTTCTATACCCTCTTCTGAATCCAGCTTGAGTTTCCAGCAGTTCTCTGTCTACATACTGCTGCATGCTTTTGAATACTCTTTAGTAAAATTTTGTTTGCATGTGATATAGTTTGATAATTTCCACATTCAGTTGGATTCCCTTTCTTGAGAATAGGCACAAATATGGATCTCTTCCAGTCAGTTGGCCAGGTAGCTGTTTCCAAATCTCTTGGCATAAAAAAGTTAGGACCCCCAATGCTGCATCTGTTTGTTGAAACATCTCTATTGGTATTCCATCCATTCCTGGAGCCTTGTGTTTTACCAGTTCCTTCAAAGCAGCTTCTAATTCATCCTTCAATACCATTGGTTCCTCATACGCAACCTCTTGAAATGGTTGGTCAGCTAATTCTTTGTTGTATAATGGTTCTGTGCATTCCTTCCATCTTGTTTTGATGTTTCCTGCATCATTTAATATTTTCCCTGTAGAATCTTTCACTATTGCACTCAAGGCTTAAATTTTTTCTTCAGTTCCTTAAGCTTGAGAAAAAGAGCATGTTCTTCCCTTTTGGTTTTCTATCTCCAGCTCTTTTCATGTGTCATTACAATATTTGATTTTGTCTTCTTGAGGTGTCCTTTGAAACCACCTTTTTAGTTTCTTAACTTCATCATGTTTTCCTTCTACTTTAACAGCTTGATGTTCAAGGGCAAGTTTCAGGGTCTCTTTTGACATGTAACTTGGTCTTTTTTTTTTCTTGCCTTTTTAATAACCTTTTGCTTTCCTCATGAAAAATATCTTTGATGTCATGCCACAACTTACCTGGTCTTCTATCATTCACATTTAATGCATTAAATCTGTTCTTGAGGTGGTCTCTGAACTCAAGTGGAATATAATCAAGGTCATACCTTGGCTCTTACACACTTGTTCTAATTTTATTCAGTTTCAGTTTGAACTTCCATATGAGGAGTTGATTATCTGATCCAGAATCAGCACCTGGTCTTGTTCTGACATTTTATATTGAGCTTTTCCATTGTCTCTTTCCACAAATATAGTTGATTTGGTTCCTATATGTTCCATTTTGTGAAGTCCATGTATGTAATTGCCATTTATATTGGTGAAAAATGTATTTGCTATAAAAATGTCATTGGTCTGACAAAATTCTATCATTTGCTCTCCAGTATCATTTCTGTCACCAAAGCCGTATTGTCCAACTACTGAGCCTTCTTCTTTGTTTCCAATTTTTGGATTCCAATCACCAATAATTTTTAGTATGTCCTGATTGCATGCTCAATCTATTTCATATTACAGAAGCTGGTAGAAACCTCCTCTATCTTCATTTGCAGCCTTAGTGGTGGGTGCATAAATTTGAATAATAGTCATATTAACTGGCCTTCCTTGTAGGCTTATGGATATTATTCTGTCACTGACAGCATTGTACTTCAGAACAGATCTTGAGATGTCTTTTTTGATGATGAATGCAACTCCATTTCCCTTTAATTTGTCATTCCTAGCATAGTAGACCATATAATTATTTGACTCAAAATGGACCATATGGGTCCATTTCAGCTCACTGATGCCTAGAATGTCAATTTTTGTGTGCTCCATTTTTTCTTTTAATGATTTCTAGTTTTCCTAGATTCATACTATGTACATGGCATTGTCTAATTATTAATGGATGTTTACAGTTGTTTCTTCTCATTTTGAATCATGCCATATCAGCAAATGGAAGTCCCAGGGGCTTTACTCCATTTCTGTCATCAAGGTAGACTCTACTAGAGGAGGTAGACTACTCTAGAGGAGGCAACTCCCCCAGTAGTCTTTTGAGTGCCTTCCAACCTGGGGGGGCTCATTTTCCAGCACTATATCTGACAAACTTTTTCTACTATTCATAGGGTTTTCAATGGCTAGTTGTTTCAGGAGTGGGTTGCCACATCCCTGTCCCTCGTCTGTCTTAGTCTGGGAGCTCAGCTGTAACCTGTCCACCATGGGTGACCCTGTTGGTATCTGTAATACTGGTGGCATAGCTTTCAGCCTCATAGCAACACAAAAGCCCCCACAGTACAGCAAACTGACTGTCAGGAGGGATCATTCCCTGGAGAAGGACATCATGTTTGGGAGAGTGGCAGGCCAATGAACAAAAAAGGAAAGCCCTAAACTAGCTGAATTAACACAGTGTCTGCCACAATGGGCTTAAACATTAATAAGCTCATGTGCCTGACACAGAATCAGGGAGTGTTTCATTCTGCTATACATAGGGTCGCTATGAGTTGGACTGAACTCCATGACACCTAACAACAACAATAAACATTGCCTTAAAGCATATATGGGTATATACTACTGAGTCTCAAACTTCTATATTTAGCCCTGGCCTTCTGGCTTACATCATTAACTGCCTTCTTAGCCTTTCCACTTGTATATCTAATAGACATATCAAAATTTTTTTAAATATCAAAACTCTTGATTTCTCTCTCTCAGGCTTTTCTTCCATTTTTCCTCATATAAGTCAATAGCACCATTGTTATTAGATGCTCTTGATCAGGTCTCTTTTCTAACCTTGAAGACCACTCAGTACTGGCCATATAATTCACCATTTTCCTTTCTTGCAGGAAACAAGTGGATTTAACCAAGTATAACTAACCTATTGTTCCAAAGGTAAATACATTAAGATATGTAGGCCCCATTCCCAAAATATGAATTATGCATTTTGCAAGCAGGGAATAAAAATTCATTGTTTTAAAAGGTCCTGCCAAAGAAATAAATAACAAAAACCTTTTTTGTCCAGAAAGCAAGATTGTTCTTTAATATTCTTATTGTACAGTAGGGGAAATTATACTGTTATTAAATTGTCTTGATTTACATAAGAAGACTGTGATTGGCTGTTCTGGAATGGTAATGAAAGAGAATAAAAATCTTCTCCCTTTCAAGCACCCAGTAGTTATGCCCACTAGGGTGTTACAAAGCTTTGGCCAGGCCTGCAAGACCTATATCTATGACCTATATCTAAGACTCATATCTATGCTGTTTTTTTCACAGCAATACAGCCTCACTGGTCTTCACTCAGCTCCTAGAATAATCCAAACTCCATATTCTGCTTCCATGCCTTTGCATATTCAGTTCCTTCTGGAACATCTGTCCACACACACATACATGCACACACCTGCATGCATACATACAGAGGAAGGCTAACCCCTGTTCATTCTTCAGGACACAGCTTCTACATCAGTTTTCAGAGAAGTCTTCTCTGACATACTCACCCACCCTGTAAACTAGGTCATCTCTTTCCAAGTTATATGGTCTCATAGATCCCTGAATTTCTCCAATCTGTCATAAAACTTTTGATTTATGAGCATTTATGTAATCATATATATATATATATACACACACACACACACACACACATCCCATGTGTCTGTCAGCTTGTCATGCTGTGGGAGCTTGCATATTGCTTTAATGGCAAAAGTTATACTACTGATAGCTCAAATACCAGCAGGGTCACCCATGGTGCACAGATTTCAGCTGAGCTTCAAGACTAAGACAGTCTAGGGAAAAGGACCCAGAAGCCCACTCCCAAAACAATGAGCCATTGAAAATCTTATTAATAGCAGAGAAGAGCTATTAAATATGGTGTCAGAAAATGAGCCCCCTGACCCCAGGCTAGAAGGAATTCAATAAATAGCAAGGGAAAGTTGCCTCCTCAAAGTAGAGTGGAACTTAATGATGGGAATGGGGTAAAGCCCCCAAGACCTCTTTTTGCTGATGTGTCATGACTCCAAATAAGGAGAAACACAGCAGCTGCAACATCGGGCTCAAACATAAAAATAACATGTGCATGGTACATTGTTGGGTAGTGTTTCATCCTGTTGTTCATAGGGTTGCTATGAGTCAGAACTCCAAAAAAAATGAACATAAGGAAAGACTGATGAGATCTAGATATTGCAAAGGCAGGGAGGGTCAGGGTTGCTACTGCAGCTGATACCATCAAGGCATACAAGATGGAGTTTGCCTATTGGCAGATGTAACACAGAGGAAAGCAGTTTGGCCTGGTCTGCACAGCAGGAGAGCCTAAATCTCTGAGTTAACCCTGGATCATGCAGCAAGGAGGAGATGAAATTAAATTAAACTGTTAATTCCCGTTTACATATGGTCTCATGGATGGTATCATGAGGGAGAGGAAAATAAGGATCTTTACCTCCCCTGCAGTGCGGAAGTTATGGTAGAGGTCAGGCATAGAGGGTGCAAAAAAAAAGGCCCAAGTAGGAGTGAAAAGGCCTCCTGGAAAGGTATCCAGGGAACAAAAAGTTCAAGACAGGTAGCAAGTGAAGTGTCTCCTCCCTGTAGTGGCCAGTGGTACACAGATAGGGGACAGAAGTGACAAAGTTTTGGAAGTGAATTCTCCGTCTCTCTGTTCTGGATCATGTAAGGCCAAAACAGTCTACCCGTTGGTAGCAGGAACCTAAACCCTAGGTTCCCAAAAGTTTGAGTCTTGGAGGTGAATAGAAATATATGAACAGGAATATAGAAAAGAAGGGGCTTAGGGGAATTCAGAAGAGGTCGGCAGAACAAGATATGGAACTCTACCTGCTGAAAAGCTAAATGTTAAAATTAAGGACGCATAAAGCAGAGTTTAGGGGAATGGCCATTTCTGTAGTTTCTAGGGAACTTGGCTGGAAAAGAGAGGAAACCCTAGATTAAAAGTGGAAGAAGAACAGAAAAAGTACATATGGTCACCTTTCAGGGCAAAGGGGCTTGAGGGCTGGGAAAATGAGGCTTTTGGATTATGTAAGAATTTAGCTCTTGCCACCAGCCTGCAATTGCCCCATGTTTCCAGGCTTGGCTTCCCAAGAAAAAGAATAGAGGATATAAATCTGGAAAGAGTAAGAATATTAGCCAGGAAATAAAGCAAAGCAACAGACATGCTTCAGCAGTTAAGAGGACTCACCATTGTTGCTTCAACTCTTGGATCCCAGACAAGCCCCTCAAAACGTCATTGGTGGTAAAGCAGAGATGCAGCTCTGTGTTGCCTCCTAGACTGAGTAGTTCCCTTAGTTTGAATCTCTACTCAGGTTAAACTGACTCCTTGGCTTCATTGCAGAAAAGAATTTCAGGATGAGTAAGAGAGAGTGAAACAAAGTTATAGAGTTTATTAAGTCCATGCTTTAGGATAAGTGCAGGTACTCAGGGAGAGATAGAGATAGAGAAAGAGATAGACATAGAGATAGAGACAGGGAGATGGAGAGAGAGGGAGGGAAAGGGAGGGAAGGAAGGAGAGAGAGAGAGAGAGAAAGAGAGAGAGAAAGAGAGGTCTCAAAAACATGGACTTGGGCTTCTCAAGAGAGAAAAGAAGAAATCCCTGCTCTCTTTCTTTAACATTCATTGGACTTATTTCTTTTTCTATTTTATTTCTTTTCTTTTTATTTCTTTTTCTATTTTTTATTTCTTTTTCATTTTTTTATTTCTTTTTCTATTTTTTATTTCTTTTTCTATTTTTTAGTTTTTAATTTCTTTTTCTATTTTATATATGAATGTATTGCCTATATGTATTTATGTTTGTACATTGTTTACATGATATCAGATTGGCCTAAACATCTAAAAGTGCGCTCTGATTTAATGTAACTATTATATGTTCTATTAGTTTTTCATTGCTATGTTTATTTGATTGTGTGTCATTTGATTGTTTATTTGATTGTGTGTCATTTAGCCTGTTTTGCTGGCTGTTGATGTACCTTGGTCAAGACAGACTTAACTAAAATGTTTAGACACTCAAGAGTTAATTATTAAAGTGACTAAGTTCTTAGGACTAAGAAAAATGTAAGAGAGATATTTTGAAATTCAAACTGCAATGATATTTAAGACATAAAGCAAATAAAAGATTTAAATTTTGTCAATTAAATAGGTGATCTTAATTTGTTTCATTTTGTCACCAGCACTCCTCTTAAATTGATAAATTTATTTCACTATACTACTTTATGTAGTAACAAAGATTAAATAGAGAATTTTACTCAGATTGGCTTATTGCTAAGTGAGTGCTTGCATAAACTAAAATTGCTAAATTTGCTCAAAATTCCTCTCAATTCATATGGTTTAAATTTCTGGCAAATAAGTTAATATTGTTTACATGTTTTATTTGTGTTTTTATTTATAGTGGGCAGATATTTAAAACACAATATTCACTTTTTCTATGCTTCAAATAGGGCCTCTTGGAATCTCATTAAATATGAACAATTATTTTACTTTGTTAAGAAAAGGTCTTTCTGAAATTAGTACTTCTGTTAGGAAATAAACAAAGTAAAAATAACTGTCAGGCAAGAGACAGGCATATAAAAGTTATAGGTAAAGACATTTTTGGAGGAAACAGATAAAGGGAAAAAGAAATGCTTTTAGGTGAATCAGAAGGTTAAAGCACATTGCAGATAATTTAGAGTATGTTGCAAGAAGATTTATGACAGATAAAACTTGTTTTAAATGATATGTAATTAAATTGGTTAAAATATTAAAAGTTACTTAAAAGGTTTTCTAAGACTCAAATTTTAATGTATTGATAAAAGCAGACAACAGGCTTGTCTCTCATTCAGAAAAAAAAGTGAACAAAGAAAAAGCTATTAGACCTGTGGATTTAATCATTAAATTTCTTCCCTTCCACTAGGGCCAGAAACCTTATACCTTTTACCCTAAAGGAACTAGAACCCATGCAGATTCCTGGGATTGTAAATTAAGCAACTTTCCCACCTAACTCAGGAAAATCTCCCTCCCCTGAGAGTCTTTCAAAACTTCCCCTTTCTCCTAAACATATCCCCAAAAGCTCTTGGGGTGAGTAAAACAGAAAAATTGTCCAACTTTCAGGTTGCACACAGATATAAGGTGAGTCTCTCCTTTTTAGGATATGAGTAATCCCAAGAAGATTGTTTTCCCCTCTAGGACACCATTGTAAATTATAAAATTCAAAACTAAAGCAAATAATTTTGGATTCCATGAGTCCCTCCACCTTCTAACATCCTCTGTGATTTCCTTCTGTAATGTTTTGATATTTTCCTTGTAGAGATCTTCAGAATCTTTGGTTAAGTTGATTCCTAAGCATTTAAGTTTTTGGTGGGCTATCACGAAAGGGATTGTTGCCTTAATTTCCTTCTCTTCCTGCTCACAGCTGGTGTGAAGGAAGGCTTCTGACTTTTTGAGTATTAATTTTGTATCCTGCCACTTTTCTGAAAGAGTTAATTAGGTCTAAAAGTTTTCTAGAGGAGATTTTGTGGTCCTTCAGTTGAAATATCATGTCATCCACAAATAAGGATAATTTGACCTCTTCTTTGCCTATCTGTATCCCTTTGATTTCTTTCCCTTGTCTAATTGTGCTGGCTAGGACTTCAATCACAATTCTAAATAAGATAGAAGAGAGTGGACATCCTTGTCTTGTTCCAGATCTTAGAGGAAATGGTTTCAATATTTCTCCATTTAATAGAATGTTGGCTATAGGTCTGTCATAAATGACCTTTATGATGTTAAGATATTCTCATGTTATGCCTATTTTCTCCTGGGTTTTTATCATGAAAAGGTTTGGCACTTTGTCAAAGGCCTTCTCAGCATTGATTGAGATGATCATGTGTTTTCTCTTTGAAAGTGTCTTGATATGTTGAATTACATTGATCAGATTTCATATGTTGAACCAGCCTTGCATCAGTTGAATAAATCCCACTTGGTCATAATGAATGACCTTTTTAATATGTTGTTGAATTCAGTTTGCCAGGATTTTGCTGGAAATTTTTGCATGTATGTTCTTTAGGGAAATTGGTCTGTAGTTTTCTTTCTTAGACATATCCTTGCCCAGTTTAGGTATCAAGGTGATGGCAGTTTCATAGAATGAGTTTGGGAGTGCTCCTTCCTTTCTACTTTCTAAAATAATGTGAGGACATCTGGTATTCTTCTTCTTTGGTGGTTTGGTAGAATTCTGCTGTGAACACACCAGGTCCCAGTTGTTTGTTAGGAGGTTGTTTCTTACCTTTTCTATTTCAGCATATGTAATAGATCTGTTTAGATTGCTTATGTCCTCCAGACTTAATTTTGGTAAATAATATGTGTTAATAAATTTATCCATTTCTTCTGTATTTTTGTATCTTAGGGAATAAAATTTTTCAAAGTATTCCCTGATGATTTTCTGGATTTCTTTGGAATCAGTGATTATGATTCCTTTCTCAGCTCTAATTTTCACAATATTGGCCTTTTGACTCCAATTCATCAAGAAATTGCAACAAGAATAGATAAGTGGGATTACCTGAAATTAGAAAGCTTCTGCACAGCAAAAGAAACAATTAACAGAGTCAAGGAAACCCCCATGGAATGGAAAAAAATATTTGCATTTTATACATCAGACAAAGGTCTAATTACTAGAATTTATAAAGACCTCAAGGAAAAAACTCCCAGAAAAACAAATAACCCAATACACAAATGGGCAAAGTAACTGAGTAGACAGTTCTCAAATGAAGAGGTCCATAAAGCCATGAAACACATGAAAAAATGCTCAATATCTCTAGCCATTAGGGAAATGCAAATCAAAACAACTCTGAGATTTCACCTTACACCAGTAAGAATGGGCAAGATCAATAAAATAACAACAAATGCTGGTGAGGTTGCAGAGAAAAGGGAACACTCTTACATTGTTGGTGGAGCTGTAAATTGGTCCAACCACTGTGGAAATCAATATGGAGGTATCTTAAAAAACTGAAAATAGATCTACCATATGACCCAGCTATAACACTATTGGGAATTTACCCAAAAGGAGATGTGTCGCCATACCACAGAGACAGGTGCATCTCCATGTTCAATGCAGCACTTTTCACAATAGCAAGGATATGGAATCAACCCAAGAGCCCTTCAACAGAAGAATGGATTTTAAAAACTATGGTACATATACACAATGGAATACTACTCAGCAATCAAAAAATGAAATAATGTCATTTGCAGCAAAATGGATGGAATTGAAGAAAATTTTAAGTGAACAAACACAAGCTCAAAAAGAGAAATGTCACATGTTCTCACTCATATGTGGGAGCTCAATCAAAATTACAAGGAAAAAATCCTATACAGAAATCAGAACATAATAAAAAGCTAAAGTCAACTTAGTAGAGTAGGGACAGTTTAGGGAGCAGAAAGATGGAGGGAGGATTCTAGCAAAAGGAAGAAATGATGGGAGAAGAAAGAAGGGAGAGGAGGAACAAGGAAGAGCAAGGAATGAGAGAGGGTGACTTCAAAGTAAACAGCCTAATTTTAATAGTTCAGGAGATAATTATAATAATACCAACAACACCAAAGAATGGTAAAAATACAAATGGGCTAGAAAATTCATGCAATACTACTGACAATGTAAAAAGATCACTACAAAAAAAATTTCAACCTTAAACATAATTGGGATCCAAGGACATATAGAAAAATATTCCCACAAAAAAACATGCAAGTGGAAGAGAGGCCTTTGTTGGGGGGATGGGGGGAGGAAGTGCACTAGAGGGTAAGGGGGAACTTACCATGCAATATACAATGAAATGCATATATGGAAATATCACAATGAAATTCATGTCAGAATGAAACACATTAAGTTGTACATTAAAATTTCCAATAAAAAAACAAAGAGGTTTATAAAATGATGGATATGTATTAAATCATTTCATGACTCTAGTTAAGTGAATAATTATTATCTTAATTTATTACAAAATGTTTGATGTCACATATGTATGACTGAAACATATATCTAAGAGCTAAAGTTGCTATATGTGTAAGCTATAGCTAAATGTTATGCCAAGATTGAAAACTAACACCTATTAATCCTTTAAAACTAGTAATACTGGCCTTCTGGGTATTCAAAAACCAAAAGTTGGAAGTCAAAACCAACCAATACAATGGGGCTAAGAGGACAGCCAATATTTTGTTCTTTGCCCCAGATCAGCCAGAATCCACTGAATAACTTGACCCCTCAAAGAAAAAAAAAGTCCCTACAACTCTGATAAAACACCTGTCTTAATCAGAGGGGCCATGCAGACCCCAGTGATTGGCCCTGAACAGTGCACATCCTGCAAAGAGGAGAGTTATTGCAGAGGGCAATTTCCCCTGATACTTCCAAAAGAAGCCACATGGTCAACAAGGACTTGACTCATCTCAGAAGGAGGCATAACTAGTAGAATAAAGACTGAGGTAGCTGAGTGCAGTGGCACATGCCTATAATCCCAGCGGCTTGGGAGGTGGAGGCAGGAGGATTGCAAGTTCAAAACCAGAGGCACTCTGTGTAACTTAGTGATACCCTGTCTCAAAAAGTAAAAAACTGTGTTGGGAGGGCAGCTCAGTGGTCCATCACTTGCAGAACATGCAAGCAAGAGGCCCTGGGGTCAAACCCCAGTGCTGCCAAAAAAATAAAAATAAATAAATACTGAGGTGGCAAACAGACTTCTCATAGGTTCCCAAAGCAACCCTAAAGAGACTTGACTGACCTTAAAAGCAAAAGGCCAAAAGGTTAATTTTTGGTGTCCCCTATGATCTTGAATACCCAGCATGAAATTATAACCAAATGTGGAGTAATTAGTAATACAAAACAGGAGGAGTTGGACTAAGATCCAAAATAAGTTCTACAGGCTATGTCAATTATTATTAAAAAAATTTACTTTAAAAGACATTGATAAACACAGTGCTCAAAAGGCTGACAAATTCCAATAGCCTTTACCCACACCTGTGGCATCTTAAAAGTCCAGACTCCCAGCCTCACTCTTATCTTTCAGCCCATTTAAAAGGGACCTTCCTGAGGGTGCATTTGAAGATGACAGACAGATAACACCTGCCTTGAGACAAGGAGAGATAGGAAAGCTTAAATAATGGCTTAGAACTCATATTTATCAATCAGAGAGAGAAGTAAGTTAGATAAGAGCTAGGACTACATTAAAAAAAATCCCCAAGGATAGGTATATATTACAAACAGTGGAGGAATTTTTGAAAGGGGAGAAGGAATCATCAAGGCAGGTCAGTGAGAGTGCACCACAAGAGACATGGAGACTTGCTCCAGTGGGAAGAGAAAATTGTCAGCTACACAGAACTGGGCAACCAGAAAACCCACCAGCAATTCCTCCAGCACCACACAGATTGTGCAGAGAGTGATGAGACTCCAGAAGTCAACAAGATCAAAAACCAAAAGTGGAGAAGAACTAGAGAAACCACCACAGACAATCCCCCATTACCTGGATCACAGAGAGCAGAGAACATACAGCCCAGGGAAAATTTTCACATGGGCATCTGGAGCACAGATCCCCTGAGGAGTGCAGCTCTGGAAGACCACCAACATCCTGCCAATAAGATATAGGTAGCACTTCCCAGGGAGAGCAACTGGTGAGTGAGTTTCAGACACCAGGTGTAGTGCCAGCTGCACATCCACCATCCTCTGCAGGCAGAGGTCCTGGCTGTGCAACTTGCAATAGGAGAGCAGTAGGGCATGGGTCTCACATGGGAGTATGGGCCACAGACCCTCTGGGGGTTGCATGGTATCATCCTACCCACTGCAGCTTAGGAGAGGTGAGCTAGTGTGGTGGGCTCAAGACAATAGATAGGACAGACGGTGCCCAGACTCCAAGTGTGTGGCCAGTCCAGCAGCCTTTCTCCCACTAGCCTTTCTCCAGCCACACAGTTCACCACAGGAGAATGGGGTGGCACGAGTCCCACATGGGAGTGCAGGCCCCAGATTCACTGGGGGTAGCATGATATCATCCTGCTTACTGCAGAGTGTAATTGGCAAGCAAGCACAGTGGGGCTCAGGTCACACAAGAGGGCAGCGAGCCAGGCATTGGGATCTGGCTTGCCATCATCTGCTGTTGCCATTTAGGCTGTGTTCTCTGAGCTGAGATCTTGGCACCTGATCTCTGCAGGGGAACCAGGGGTCTTGGTGGGGTGACAAGTAACAAGCATTCTATCTGCTAGCATGACATAGACAGAGTACCCCACAGGGCAGGTTGGCAAAAGCATCCTGAAACCCAGTCCAGCCCAAGACACTGGTGTGGACTTTCCACCATCATCCCCTGCTGAAGGGATGTTGTGTAGAAACCCCTCCCCCAAGACCTGCTAGGGAAGGGGAGTTAAAGAAAAGCACCAGAGATTCATCATCACCCAATCTCAAAAGAACATCGGAGAGAGAATCTTCACATTTGGAGGAGGTGGAACCTAACTTCCAGACCAAGCAATGCACAAGCCTCAGCCAAAAAAATGTACATGAAACATGAAAGGACATGCTGGATGTGAAGATCCCATAGACCAAAGCCTCTCAATAGACAATACCAAACAACAGCAATTTCTAGAATTCAGAATTCAGAATTTTGATTATTAATATGCTAAGAGATATCAAAGCTAATACCACCAGCACCCTCAAGATCCTGGAGAAGAAGGTATCTTGTCTGAAGTCTTTACTCTCCTCACAGCTAGAAATGGTCAGGAAAAAAAACAAGCTGCAATCCTTGAGATGCAAGGCAAGCTGAATGAAATAAACACTTCAATAGAATCCTCAACATCAAGACTGGACAAGGCTGAAGAGAGGATATTATACACAGATGAAAGAATACAAGATACTAACTACACACAAGCTAAGATGGAGAAAATGATGAAGCAATACTAGCTAGATCTCCAAGAGGTTTCAGACAAAATGAGATAGCAAAATTTAAGAATTGAGGGAGTCCATGAAGAAGCAGAAAGCAATACAAGGGGATTAGGAAATTTATTCCAAGATATTCTGAATGAAAATTTTCCAGAGCTAATGCAAAGAACTGGATCTTTACACAACTGAATTATTCAGAACCCCACCCAGAGTATATCAAAATAGATCCTCCCATGACACATTATTGTATGAATGCTTATGTTGGACAGCAGAGAAGGAGTTTTGAAAGCAGCTAGGGAAATACCCCAACTGAAAAAGGCAAACCCAGTTAAGTAACCATGAACTTCTCCACATCAGCATTGAAAGCTAGAAAGGCCTGCACACATATAATTCATGTTCTGAAAAAGAATCAAGACTACATTACCCAGCAGTTATCTTTTAAAATATATGAGGAATATAAGACATTCCATGCTATTGCCATGTTCAAATGATTCACAACCCCCAAGCCAGTGTTACAGAGGATCTTCAATCAACTACCACATACAGGGGAGATAAGACAATCCTACATAGAAGAGAAAAGAAATAAACAATTAACATAAGAGGAAACCAAGAAAGAAATAAGATAAACATGAATCAAAAACCAGTAACAAGTACTAACTGGATGCACAACAATAGACACTTCTCAATAATTACTCTTAATGTATAGGGTCTTAACTCACCAATTAAGAGACATAGGCTGGCCAATTGGGTGAAAAAACATAAATCAAGCTGGGCGTGGTGGTACACGCCTGTTATACCAGCCTCTCAGGAGGCAGAGGCAGGAGGATAGCAAGTTTGAGACCAGAGGCAGTCTGTGTAACTTAGCAAGACCCTGTCTCAAAAAGTAAAAAAATGGGCTGGAGGTGCAGCCCAGTGGTCCAGCACTTGCAAAACATGCAAGCGTGAGTGCCTGGGTTCAACCCCCAGTACCGCAAAAAAAAAAAAAAAAAAAAAAAAAAACATAAATCCTCGATATGTGCCATTCAAGAGACTCATCTAATCCACAAAGACTGTAATAGGTTGAGAATCAAGGGCTGGAAAAAATATACCAAGCAGGGGGAACACACAAAAAAACAGGAGTCACAATACTAATTTCAGATAGATTAGACTTCAATCCAAAACTCATTAGAAGAGATAAAGAATGACACTACATATTACTAAAAAGAACAATCAACCAGGAACTAATAACATTACTTAATATATATTCTCCAAATATAGAGTCACTTAGCTTCATAAAACAAACTTTATGGGAAATAAAGGATTACATTGGTGTAGGCACAATAATTATGGGAGACTTCAATACCCTACTTTCTCCAAGAGACAGGTCATCAAAACAAAATTTCAATAGAGAAATGATGAGCTTAATTTGCACCTTAGACCAACTGGAACTCACAGATATCTACAGAATATTCCATTCATCTGATGAGGAATACACATTCTTCTCAATACCACATGGAACTTTCTCTAAGATAAATCATATTTTAGTACACAAAAATAGCCTCAATAATATAAAAAAGTAGAAATCATCCCCTGTACCTTATTAGACCACAATGGAATAAAATTGGAACTCAAAAACAAGAAAAATACAATAAATCTTATAAATTCATGGTGACTAATACACCGCTGAATGATCAAGGGTTATCAAAGAAATTAAAGCAGAAATTTAAAAATCTCTTCAATCAAATGAGGATGAGAACACATCCTACCAAAATTTATGGAGTACAGCAAAGGCAGTTCTAAGATGGAAGTTTGTATCATAGAATGCCTTCATCAATAAGGTAGGAATGAGCCAAATAAATTACCTAATGACACATCTCAAGGGACTAGAAAGCCAACAACAAATCAATCCCCAAAGGAGCACTCAGACAGAAATCATCAAGATCAAGGCAGAGCTATCCCAATTAGAAGCCAAAAAGATAATTCAAAGAATTAATGAGACTAAGAGCTGGTTCTTTGAAAAGATTAATAAAATAGGTGCTCCCCTGGCCAATCTCATCAAAAATAAAAAATAAAAGGCCATAATCGTGAAATTTAGAGATGAAAAAGGGATCATAACAATCAACTCCAATGACATACAGAAAATCATCAGGGAATACTTTGAGAAATTATACTCCCAAATATATGAAAATACAGAAGTAATGGATAAATTTACTAACATATATGATTTATCAAAATTAACCCCAGAGAACATAAATGACCTAAACAAATCCATTATATATGCTGAAATAGAAAAGGTAATTAAAAACTCTCCCAATGAAGAGCCCAGGATTTGATGGATTCACAGTAGAATCCAACTAAACCTTCACAGAAGAATTAATACCAGTTTTCCTCAAGTTATTTCAAAAAGTAGAAAAGAAGGGAGCATTCCCAAACTCATTCTGTGAAGCCACCATCACCTTGATACCTAAACCAGGCAAAGATACATCTAAGATAGAGAATTATAGACCAATCTCCCTAATGAACATATATGCAAAAATTCTCAATGAAATTCTGGCAAACTGAATTGAGCAACATATTAAGAAGATTGTTCACCATGACCAAGTGGGGTTTTTTCCACGTATATAGATAAATTTTCTCACACACAAAAAACATGCAAGTAGAAAGAAGATCATTGCTCGGGGGTGGGGATAGGGGAGGAGGGTCATGAGAGGATAAGGGGAAGTTATATGAGCAATGTACAATAAAATGTAGATATGGAAATGTCACAGTGAAACCCATGTCATAATGAAACCCATTAAGCTGTACATTAAAATTTTCCAATAATATAAATAAATAAAAATAATAAAAGAGACCTTGCCTAATTTTATGTCAAACTCCAGGAAAATGTCCATAACCCAGAAGATAGAATCAAGCCACTGCCTTTACCTAACTATGTGAAAGAGGAATGCATTCTGGGATGAAGACCTGGTAATTAAATTTTATCCAGATGCCTACTGTCAAATATGTAAAAATCATCTAATATATTTTAAAACCTTCTCATGGTAGATAGAGGTCTACTCCATCCAGATCAAAAGAGCTAATTTTGTTTTTTCTGAGTTCCCCACAGCCAAGAATGCCCTGAAGATGAGATTGCTAACACCTGTGAACTGTTAGAAGACTTGCATTCTCTTAAAAAGAGAGAAAAGTACATCTTAACATCTTATGTGCAGAGATTCACAATCCTTCAACCTTCATGCTCAGACGCTCCCATGCCCCCCATAGATGAGGCAGATTGAGACTTTTGATCTCTTGATAAGTTGTTCCTTCTCCCAAGCCTAAAGCTCCCAATATTCCCAGGCAGTCTCCCATCCAAGGACCAACCAGGTCCAATCTTGCTTAGCTTCCGAGATCAAGGGGGATCCAATATCAGGATGTATGACTGTAGACAAACCACCTTATTGTCTCATTTTACTAAGTGGAAGTTCCTCCAATAAGAAAATCTAAACAATGGAACTTCTTCTTTTGATCTTATGGGCCCCCCCTTAACCCAAGAAAGAGATCTTTCTAGGTGGACCTTGAGGTTCACATCACACTAGGCACCCAGACCTGGGTACCCAGGATGGGCATCACAGGGAGCATGACATTGTTGTTGTTGGGTGCCATTGAGTCTGATTTGGCTCATAGTTACCCTAAGTACAACAGAATGAATCACTACCCAACACTGTGCCATATACATGATCTTTTTTTGTTTGATCCCAATGTTTGCAGCCACTATATTTCTTCTCATTTGGAGTCACATACATCAGCAAAAGGAGGTCCCAGGGGCATTACCCATTCCCACCTTAAGATCCACTCTACTTTGAGGAGGCAACCCTTTCCCTGCAATTTTTTGAATGCCTTCTAGCCTGGGAAGCTCATTTTCTGGCAGTATATTTGACAGTGCTTCTCTGCTATTCATAGGATTTTTTTTTTTTTTTTTTTTTTTGGTACTGGGGTTTGAACCCAGGGCTTTGCACTTGCATGTTTTGCAAGTGCTGTGCCACTGAGCTGCACCCCCAGCCCATCTTTTTACTTTTTTTGAGACAGGGTCTCACCAAATTATGCAAACTGCCTCTGGTCTCAAACTTTCGATCCTCCTGCCTCCACCTCCCAAGCCACTGGGATTACAGGCGTGCGCCACAGTGCCCGGCTGCTATTCATAGGGTTTTCAATGGCTAATTGTTTTGGGAGTGGGCTGCAGGGTCCTTCTCCCTAGCCTGTCTTTCTCTGGAAGCTCAGCTGAAACCTGTCTACCATGGGCAGCCCTGCTGGTATCTGATACCAGTGGCATAGCTTTCAGCATCACAGCAACATGCAAGACTCAACGGCACAACAAGCTGACCAAATGTGGCAGAGGGCACACCCTAGGTTAAATAAAACTGGAGGAAATACATGCCCATATGCTTCTTTCCTTCTTTTCTCTCTTGAGAAGCCTAGGTCCATGTTTTGGGTCTTTCTTTCTCCTTCTCTCTCTCTCTGTCTCTGTCTCTCTCTGTGTGTCTCTCTCTCTGTTGCTCTCTGTGTCTGTCTCTCTGTGTCTGTCTGTCTGTCTGTCTCTCTCTCTCTCTCTCTCTCTCTCTCTCTCTCTCTCTCTCTCTCTCCTCTGAATGCCCACACTTATTCTAAAGTGTGTACTCAGTAAACTCTGTAACTTTTTTCCACTCTCAAAAAAAGGAAAAAAGAAAATGAGTGAAGGGCCAGTAGGATGGGAGTTCTGTGGGGTAGAGTGTTTGCCTAGCATGTGTAAAGTCCTAGGTTCAATCCTCACTACCAAAAAAAAAAGAAAGAAATGAAGAAATTATTCCCTTGGTATATTTTTTAAAGTCACAAAATGGCAGCTGGACATCAGTGTCCTACATATTGATGTTTGGCTCCCATGATCTATTTTGTTTTTCTTTTCAACATGAAAACTTGGGACAATATACCTAGGGATTCTTATTTCCTGCCCTCTTTGACACCTTGGGACCACATTCCTACAGAGTATCCATAAGCTGAGTAGCATTTGTCCTATTCTAAATGGGGCTTTTCCTCTCCTGGCCTTTCCTGCCTACTCCATTAATGATATCTGCCTGGTCCCTAAAAGTATTTAAGTTTCTAGTCTTTATCCTAGGCTGGGATTTAGCTCAGTTGGTAGAGCGCTGCTCTGAAGTCTCTGAGGTCCCAGGTTCAATTCCCAGCACTGCAAAAATGGGAGAAGAACGTGGCAACCCACTCCCAAAGCAATCCAGAAACAATCTGTCATTGAAAACCCTATGAGGGTCACTATGAGTCAGACTATGACCCTTTATACTAAGCGATGAGCCTTTGCTCTACCCCATATTGGTCAAAGGAGCATGCTAGCTAGTCTCAAAATATCAGTATCTGATCCCTCTTATCCATTTCCCACCCCATTGCCAAAGCAACACTTAAACCTTGCATGGCTTTGGGACACCTACCAGAAGCTTTTAGTAAATACTCCCTCTGGCCCACTATATAAGTTGACCTGAGGAAAATGACCACATATGAATGCAGAACTAAGAGAAGTAGCCCTGATTCAGGGTCACTGGACAGACATTTAACCATGGATTTCAAGGTGATAAGAAGAATAGACTGAGAAGTGACTCCCCAAGAAGAGAGAGAACAAGTGTGACCGCTGAGTTTCCTCTTTCCAGAGGCTAGTTAAATACATTTTCTGTGGAAAAGAAGGAGGGGCACATGGTTGCTGATCTTTTACTACCAGATTTCTGGAATGAACAGCTAGATCCAAAGCTGTCCCCTCCTCACGCCTAGCCTCCCCTCTTCTCTGAAGCTGCGTTCTTAGAAGGTATCATCAGCTAGATGCAGGAAGCTGTCATCTTTATTCTGGTACTCTCTGCAGCATGTGACATTGCAGAATCCTTTCCACTCTTAAGGTTTCCCTCCTAGGTCTCATTAAATCACAACATCTTATTTTTCTGCTGTCTTTCTGGCTCCTGCTTAGCCTCTCCATAGCTTAGCTTCCTTTATGATTCCTGTCCCATAAATAGATTTGTTTCCTCAGATTCTTCTGACTGGACATCCAATGGATGTCCCATAATTACCTTAAATTCTGCTTTTCTCTCTCCCTGTGTTTATATCTATACACTACATTTGATTAAGAATCTGAATG
>VMDO01004459.1:0-33761 GCA_007922755.1 Pedetes capensis | reverse complement strand
AATAAACTATATTTCTTAGACTTCCTTGATGCTAGAGAGATGCCTCTCTGCTTTTCTTTAACTTTTTGATATGCAGATATAAGTTTGAAAGGGGAAAAGAGTTGGATTTAATGAGTGTTCATATTTCAGAAATAGAATTCATATTTCAAAAAGAGAATGCACAGAAATTGGTGACTTGAATGCATATGGATGATGAGGAAGAGAGGCTGACTCTGATAAGCCAAATGTGTCTTCGTTGGTTGACTTAGTTGTTGTTGTTGTTGTTGTTGTTGTTGTTGTTAGGTGCCGTCGAGTCGGTATCCGACTCATAGCGACCCTCATAGGGTTTTCAATGGCTGGCTGTTTCGGGATTGCCTTGGGAGTGGATTGCCAGGTCTTTCCCCCATTTTTGCGGTGCTGGGAATCGAACTCGGGACCTCAGAGACTACAGTGCAGCGCTCTACCAACTGAACTAAATCCCAGCCCTGTTGGTTGACTAGGATTCAAAAATGAGGAGACAGAAGTCTGGAAAAGATAATGAGCTCAGTTGAAAGTCAAATTAAGCTGCCTGGAGGCCACCTGAACACTACTCAGTCAGCTGGGCATGGTGGTGCATGCCTGTAATTCCAGCGGCTTGGGAGGTAGAAGCAGGAGGATCGCAAGTTGAGACCAGACACAGTCTGTGTAACTTAATGAGATGCTGTCTCAAAAAAGTAAAAAAAAAAAAAATGGACTGTGGGTGCAGCTCAGTTGTCCAGCACTTGCAAAGCATGCAAGCGCAAGGCTCTGGGTTAACCCCAGTACTAAAAAAAAAAATTTCTGAAAGTCCCTTTCTGCACCTTCTCACCGTTCCTGCCTGGACTACCAATGAGGAAACGTTTCTTCCGCTGCTCTCCCCTGGACCTTTGATGAGGAAAGAATGCTCTCCCGTCACAATCATCAACAAGGAAAAGAACCTGCTCTCCCTCTGACCACCGACGAAGCAACAGCTGTCTCCTCATGACCACTGAGACAACCAACACAGGTGTTTGCCCCTGGAAGGCAAAAGTGCCTGAGGCTTTTCCTTTCTCCTGTCTCTGCCAGGGTCTCCAGGGCCGCAGGAGTCTGTGCCCCTCACCGGAGGGTCCCGAGTGAACTGTGTTTAGTGTCTGTGTGCACAGTGGTGCGGCCCATCTGAACCTCCAACCCAGACCAGGAGGCACGTGCCCCACATAGAGTTGACTGAGTCCTGTACTCAGTCAGAAGTACAGACTAAAGCAAAGGAGCTCAACTGGGGCTTGAAATACAGATTTGGGGATCATATACATTTGGTTGTCAACTGAAGCCCTGAAATTGGTAAGATTAGCCAGAACATGTGTGTATGGCAAGAAGAGAAGATATATAGGGAAGCCTGGATAACTCCATTGAGCAGAAAAATCGAAGTTGAAAAAAATGCAATTGATAGAGAAGTAGGAAGACCAATAGATTTCCAAGGTCATAACATTTCAAGAACAAAATAGATACATGAAAGTGGAAGTGAAAGCTAAGAATATTGGCACACACTTGCAACCCCAGCACTTGCAGGGCTGAGGTAAAATGATCACAAGCTCAAAGTCAGCCTGGGCTACATAGCAAGACCCTATCTCAAAAAATCAAACAAAAACACAAAGGAAGGAAGAAAGGAAAGAGAGAAAGAGAGAGAAGAAGGGAGAGAGAAAGAAGAAAGAAAGAAAGAAAGAGGGAGGAAAGAAGGAAAGAAGGAAGGAAGAAAGGAAAGAAGGAAGGAGAAAGGAAGGGAAAATGATGACAAATTCTACAGAAAATTTATATTTTGGTAAGTAGGAGGTCCTGCATAACCACAGGACACCAATTTTAGCTTTGAATCTCATGTAACAAGATTATACCACCCTACTCTTCCTGTTGCACTAACCCCCACTCCTTAAAGGGTTTAGCTCCCTGCAGATGCCTACCCTGAAGCCCTACTCCTTTGTAACTCTAACCACTTAGATGATCCTCCCATTAGCCCAGCATTTCAGGTCTTTTCCTCCCCTCCAGAATCTCATTCTCCATCCTTTCAATCCTTTATCCTTTCACTTCAAATTATATCCTGGAAACAAAGGCTGCAGTTCTTCCATAATCTTCATTCCAAGCATCCCACTGCCTGTAACCACCATCTTCCCTTTCCATTTCACTCCATCTTACAACCCAACTCCAACAATCCTTTAACCTCCATCCTTAACCTCAGTCTATTTTTGATCCAACTACCTTTGCCATCCCTCATGGCCCTCCTGTCATCATTTTCCTCCTAAACTCTATCTCTTATCCAACTGCCTCAAGACTTCTATACTTGAGTATCTCTTCCATATTTTAATTAGTCCTGACCTCCTAATCTTCCCCCAACTTATTTTTCTCACAATATTCCCTAACTCAGTAAACTGCAACTCCATCCTTCCAGACACTCAAGCAAAAACCTTTGAATCCTCCTCTTTCTGACTCCCACACCCAATTTATAATGACATGTTTTAAAATACATCCATGATCAGCTACTTTACTGCTGTTCCATGGTCCAGACTCCCATCATCTCTAATCTAATTACTAAACTCACCCCGGCTGGATTGCCCAAATTCCTATCCTGCTCTTTTCAACCTATTTTCAACACAGAGTGATTGTTTTAAAACTTCAGCCAAAACACCAGTCATCTGCTGAAACCCTCCAGTGCCTTTTCATCTCATCCCCGGTAGAAGTTAGCATCATTAAAGTGGCCCATGGGCCTTACATGATTTGACTTTTCCCATCTCTCCCTGCATTTCCTACTAATTTCCCCTAAACTCTTTCAGGTCAAGTCCTTGCTGTTCTTTGAGCTTACCAAACACATTCCTCCCACAAGTCCTTTACATTTGCTATTTCCACTCCCTCGAATGATATTTTCCCCCTCATCTCTTTTAGATCTGAACAAAAGAAGATGGTTTGAGCTGGAATTATACACTTGGGAACCATTTTTATTTGGGTGGCATATGTAGGTATGGTATTGTTGAGATCACACAAGGAGTACTTGTTTAGTGAAAAGAGACGATCACATATTGAGCCCTGGATAACACTACTAGAGAAGAGAATCCCAACAGGAGGGGAGAAATAAAAGGAATTGACAGTGACTTAGAGGAACCAAATAATCCTAGTTCAGAAATTCAAGGAAGGAGAGAGTTCCAAGAAATAAGAAATGTGTAAGTAAATTCTGCAGAAAACTTAAGTAACATATGAGTCTGGTGAGGAGGAAGTCAGCAGGGACTTTCCATTGACATGGTGGGATTGAAGCTGGAAAGCAAGGACTTGTGAAATGACTAGAAGAAATGGAAGTAGACACTGAAATTAAAGATGTTTTTGAGAAGCATAGTTCAGCAAAGAAAGAGAAAAAATTACATGCTAACAAGGGAGTGAATGCAGGTGCATGAGAAGGAAGATTTTTATTCTTTGAGGATTTCTCTCTTTTGTTTTTTTAAGGTAAAGAAGAAAAGTGTGTGCTTCTAAACTAAAAGATAGGCGGTACCAGAGGGAGAAGTGAAAGATTCAGGAGAGCAAAGGAGTAATTGATGTATGTAAGTTATGCAAAGAAGATTCAATATGTACCCAACAAATATTTATGTTTTTCCTGCTACCATATAATGCCAAGCACTAGAATACAATAATGAGTGAAATTATCAAAAGGTAACTTGTCAAATAATGGATATGGATAAAGATAAGACCACAACTGTAGGTTCTTGTCTTAAAACTGAAGACAAATGAAGAAAGGCAGAAAAGATGGGTTCTAGGAAATTGAGGTACTTCATATAGGATGACCTCAATTCCTCAGAAAATCAAGGGACTGCAGTCTGTTGAGAGTGAAGGGACTATGAGAAGCAGGCTTAAGGAAGGTGTTGTTGTTGTTAGGTACCATCGAGTTGGTATCCGACTCATAGGGACCCTACATACAACAGGGGAAACACTATTGTCAGTGCTTCTCTGCTGTTCATAGAGTTTTCAATGGCAGATTAATTATTAGGAGTGGGTTGCCAGGCCTATCTCCCAAGCCTACAGCACCTGGTGTTCCCAGGTGGTCTCCCATCCAAGTACTAACCAGGTCCAACCCTGCTTAGCTTCTAAGATCTGATGGGATCTGATGCCACAGGGCTATAGCTGCAGGCTTAAGGAAGATAGTGCAAGTTAAAGGTTTGCAATAATTATTATAGAGAATAGGAAAAGAAGCTAATAAAACCAAAGTAAGAAAGAACCAAGAAACAATTCTGAGTGCTTAAATGATATTATATGTCACTATTTAAGTTCCGTTATCTATAATTCTGTGGTTTTTATCCAATAACACTCAACATTCAAATATAGAAGGACTTATAAAATTCACAGATGGTTGATGGTTTCTAGGGCAGGTAAAGAAGCAAGATACAGAGATGGGATCCAGAGAAAAATCCAAGTTGTTGAATTGGAGTCCATTTCTAACTCTTCTTTCCCTTGCCTACCTCTAACACAGAGACAGTAAAGCTAAACTTTTTTTTTCAAAACTGGGGATTAAACCCAGAGCCTCATACATCTTTTTGCAAGTGCTTTTCTGTTAGGCTATACTCCCAGCCCAAAAGCTAAACATTTAATCCCCAGGTCCTCTATACCTAGGGGAAGTCATATGGCAGACTTCTGGTCAATGAGACAGAAACATAGGTCTGAAAATGCTGTTTCTTGCACTTCCTTCTTCTTTCTGCCTAAAGCCCAGTCATGAGGCCTAGATAAGCAACAACCACTTGACAAGCTTGAGTCCACAACGAGGAAGACAAAGTCAATGCTGTAAAAATTGTAGAGCAGAGATGGAAAAAGGGTATCTGATGACCTGGTGGAGCTGATATATCAACTCTAGACTGCCCTACTTTAGGCTTCTTATTTTGTGGAATAAATAAACCCTTATTTACGTATGACATGGTTTTGTGTTTTCTGCTAATGCAACCAGTACATTTATTACTGACATGGAGGTCCAGACTAAGGATGCTTTCAGTTGCAAAAATGAAAAGTTTTATAAATTGGCATAACAACAAAAAAGTAGGAGGGGATTTATTGGCTCATATATTTGGGAAATCCAATAGACAGTACTGACTTCAAGCCCAGCAGGATCCACACTTCAAATAATATCACAAAAATGCTGTCTCTCTTCCTCTCTCAGTTCTTATTGCCTTTACTTGACTTCATTTTCTTCAAATCTCTCCAATATGTCAGAAGAACCTCCAGAAGTTCTATTTTTATGTAATATTTAGAGCTCATGATTATGGGCATACTCATAAATTTTCTTTCACAATATAAATATCAATTCCCAGTGAGAATTGCTTGGTCAGTCTAAGTCAGGAGCCCACATTCAGGGTCTTGGATCATCTTAATTGTCACTTAAGAATAAGAAACAAGACCTTGAGTTCTTTCAAGGTACAGAGATGAAATGAAAAACCTCAAATAAAGTTAGCACATCCAATGACTACACTATCTGGTGGATTAAGGGGAAAATCTATTCACTTGAATTGGGCAATGACTAAAAACCTTGTCTGTCTGCCTGAGCTCTGAGCAGAGGAAACAGGCTTCCTTTCAGAACCTGAGGATTCAAAACTAGTGTCTCCATGTCCTGTTAGATTTAGCTTCCAAATCAATACCACCCATATGGCCCTTAAGGCCCTAAATCAAGAAATTGACACCAAAGTTAGTCTTGGTTTGTGATATCCCTCTCATACTCACTCATATATTCTTAGAAAAGAGAATCTCAAAATATAGACCACTAAGGATTCTCACCAAAAAAAAGTGAAATATGAGTGGACATTTAAAAAATTAAAAACACACAAGGAAACAAGTCATTATGCAAGAAAGCATATTAAAGAAAAGGAAAATTTTAAATCATGAATATAAAACATAAAATGAAATAAAAAATAGAAGGAAAATTAAAGCCCTCAAGCACTTAAAATGATAGGTTGACAACATGAACTAACATATAAAATACATAAAATATAAAATATGTGTTTATAATTATTAAAAACAAATTAAACCAAAGACAGTATTTTGTAAAATTTAATTTTCAGCAATTAAGGGCATAATCACTGAATTAGAAGCTGAGTAGATATTCAGTCCTAATAAAGGGAATCCTACTGCAAGCTACAACATGGGTGAACTTGAGGACATTATGTTGAGTGGAATTATTTGATCATAAGATAACAGAGTGTACGGTATCTGTTATTGTTAGGTGCCATCGAATCTGATCTAACTCATTGTGACCTTAAGTACAACAGAATGAAATACTACCTTATACTTCCATACACATGATCTTTTTATGTTTGATCCCATTGCTGCAGCCACTGTGTTTTCTCATATGGAGTCATGCTACATCAGCAAAAGGAGGTCCTGGGGCTTTACAACACTAAAATCAACTCTACTTTAAGTAGGCAACTCCTCCCAGGGGTTTAATGAATGCCTTGTAGCCTGTTGTGGGGGCTCATTCTCTGGCACTATATTTGACACTACCTCTTTGCTATTCATGGGGTTTTCAATGACTAATCATTTTGGGAGTGGGGCTTCTGGGCCCTTCTCCCTAGTCTTAGTGTGGAAGCTCAGGTGAAATCTGTCCACCATGGGGTTCTCTGTTGCTATCTGATATACCAGTGGCAAAGCTTTCAGCATAGCATCACAGCAACATGCAAGCCCCACAGCACAAGAAAGCTGACAGACAACATGATATCTAGAGTAGTCAAAATCCCAGAAGGTATAATGGTAGTTGCTAGAGTCTAGGTAAGAGAAAACCAGGAGAAGAGAAAACAGGGACAGAGCAACCATGGAAACATTGACAGAACATTAAACTGATTTTACATGGCAACAGGAAAGTTATTTAAGATGAATCTAAGTCTCATGCTGGGCTAGGGCTTATCTCAATTGGTAGAGTGCCACTCTACACTGTCTGAGGACCCGGGTTCAATCCCCAGCACCACTAAAAAACTGGGGAAGGACATAGCAATCCACTCCTGAAGTAACCCCAAAACAATTAGCCATTGAAAAGCCTGTGAGGGTCGCTGTGAGTTGGACCCGACTCAACGGCACCTAACAACAACAGCAAGTCTCATGCTTGATGACTGTGATACAAAAACAGAGATTTGGTAGTGTGAGTAGGAAGTTAGTTTGGGAGAATTAATGACTTTGCTTGTAAATATATTGAGAAAGCAGAACATTAAGTGGAAAAGTGTAGCCAGAGGTATAATTTATACTTCTTATTAATAGTCAAATAAATCTGACAAATCAGGAAAGTGGTGACAGATGATGTTTTTAGGATTCAAATATAAAACTTAGATAGTAGGTCTATATTTTCCCAGCATCCTTAAGGAACAACATGATTTGAGCTTACTTTTTTTTTTTTTTTTTTTTTTTTTGCAGTACTGGAGTTGAACCCAGGGCCTCGCACCTGCATGTTTTGCAACTGCTGGACTACTAAGCTGTGCCCCCAGCCCTTTTTTTTTTCTTACTTTTTGAGGGTCTCCCTAAGTTATGCAGACTGCCTCTGGTCTTGAACTTGTGATCCTCCTGCCTCTGCCCCCAAGCTGCTGGGATTACAGGCGTGCGCCACTGTGCCCGGCTGGAGTTTACTTCTTCAAGTAACTTTTTTGTTGTAAATGTTTTCATGAAAATCCATCTAGAATATTTACTGAACACCTTCCTTCTTAAATAGACTAGTACTTCACCATTTCTTGATGAATCATGTTTTCATTGTACCCATTAATTACTGTACTTAGGTTTTCCTATGATCCCCTATTCTATCAGGAGAATAATAATTACTTCTTTAGTCATAGACTCTGCTTCTTATAATCCCAGTAACTTCTAACCTGCTGTTTTATTTTGACTGTATTTTGAGAATACAATTACCATTTATTCTGGATAAATTAAGAATTGACACATCCTCAGAGAAGACTTTGGGACTCTCCTACAGCGTTTTAGAACAAAAGCATGATAGCCATACAAGCAGATTACCTCTTCTTTACTTAAATTTTCTGAAAGTCTGCGGCAATCTCTGTTTTACTGGCATAATGTTCAGACTTGCTTTTTGTGCATGTTGCCATGCCATCTCTATTGTGAAGAAAGGAATGGAGATGGGAAAATGGCCCCTTGCTTAGAACAATTCTTCAATTATCCATATGTCCAATGAAAGTAATCAAACCTTACTTTTTTGTAGCATTCTCATTTATTTAAACCATTTTTAATATAAAATATTTACTAAATATTTTAACAAAATGTTTCTAGGTCTTTTAGTCTTCTGAGGCCACCCTTTCCTCTAACATCTATATAAAGTACCTCAAGTCCCCTTCCACACTCAGTGGGAAATCTCCATTTCTGAAAATTGCCAAGTTGGTAGGAAGAGAGCCATGCTCATATTCACATGGTAACCTCTCACTCCACATTGCTGTTCCTGCAGAATCTCTGATCTTTATTGTCATCTCCTCTTCTACAGGTGTGCTCTCTCCATGCTACTTTATCACAAGCATGAACCCACGTCTGTGCACCTATCCCACTTTCACTTATGGATTTCAGGACAAGGGCAGTAATCTAAAGCACTGCATGCAATAGAAAACACATTACAACTTAGTTCTTTAAATCACTGTCCTTAAAGTCCCTTGGTCATCCCTGCATAAGAACTTTATCGTTGGGTGTCATTTTCCTTAACTCCCACATACACTCTTCCTGGGAGCCCATTCTCATCCTCACTCTTGAGGTAACCTACCTCAACTTACCTGTATGGTGGAAATACTACATACTAGTGTATATATTCTCCCAACTCAGTGACTTTGTGCAAATGCTACCACAGAAATGGGCAAGTGCTAGAAATAAAGCTTTATTCTTTTTACTTGTTTGTTTTTTGATATATAAATCAAAATGCCAATTTGTTAATTTACAAAGACAAACATAATTGCTTGCACAGATTTGATTCAAAAATAGCAAATTATAATCTGAAGATTGTTAGTACCATAGAATCAAGACAAGTTGAGGCATGGTACCAACCAATTATTCACATATACTTGAGCAGTTTAAATGCATAATGTCAGTGGCAGTAGGGGGATGAAGTCCAGCACCATTGCCTCCAGTTGGAGGAGTTTCCCCTACTTAAGCACCTCTACTCAGATGTGGTGAGTCCTTAGCTCCATTGCAGAAAAGAATTTCAGGACAAGTCAGAGTGAAACAAAGTTAGCGAGTTCATTAATTCAGGATAAGAGAAAACACAGAATTTAGATTTAAGCATGGGCATTTAGAGAGAAAAAAAACATTTGGAACATATACTGATGAAGATCAAAGCACACAGCCTTCAGTATGGATTGGTCTCTAACATCAATAAAACAAATATCCTTACAACTGGGTCAATATGCAGCTTCAAGATAAATGGAGAAAAGATTGAGATTATCAAAGAGTTTGCTTTATTTGGTTCTACAATCAACATCCACGGAAGCAGCAGTCAAGAAATCAAAGGATGTATTGCATTGGGAAAAGTGGCTGCAAAAGACCTTTTGAAAAGTAAAAATGTTACAGTGAAGACAAAAGTGCCCCTGATTTATGCCATGGTATTTTTCAGCTGCATCACAGATGCTTGTGAAATGTGGATGTTGAATAAGGATTATAGGAGAATAATTGATGGTCTTGAATTATGGTGGAGACAAATATTGAATATATCATGGACTGCCAAAAGAATCAACAGATCTGTCCTAGAAGTCCAACCAGAGTGCTCCTTGAAAGCAAGGATGGCTAGACTACATCTTATGTTTTTTGAACATGATGTCAGGAGGGACCAATCCCTAGAGAAAGACATCTTGTTTGGGAGAGAGGCAAGTCAACAAAATAAACAAAGACCTTCAACTAGATGGATTGACACAGTGGTTGCAACAATGGGCGTAAAGGTAAAAATTATCATCTGCCTGGCACAGTGTCAGAGAATGTTTTGTTCTCTTGTACATAGGGTCACTATGAATTGAACCTGACTTGATGGCACCTAACAACAGCAGTAACAACAAAAGAATAATACTATACATCCATGACATGGACATGGGCTTCTCAAGAGGGTTGCATTCACATGTCTGAACAACAGCTATGTATATGATTTTGTGGCCAAAATACCAAACCAACCAAACAACTAACAAACAAACAAAAAGCAGTGAGCTGGTTTACCTATTCTTTCTATCTTAAAGAATTTCCTCACAGGGTACAGTGGTTCCCCCACATAATCCCAGCAACTCAGTTGTTGTCAGCAAGGGGATCACAGGTTAGAAGCCAGAGGCAGCCTGCATAGCTTAGGGAGACATTGTCTTAAGATAAAAAAAAAAATTTTTTTTTTAATAAGAAATGTGCTGGGAGTACAACCCAGTGGTAGATCGCTTGCAAAGTGTGTAATGACCTGGATTTAACCCCTAAATACCATGAAAGAAGAAAGCAAAAAAGCAAGAAAGGAAGGAAGCAAGGAAGCAAGGAAAGAAGGAAGGAAGGAAGGAAGGAAGGGAGGGAGGGGAAGGGAAGGGAAGAGAAGAGAAAAGAAAGAAAAGAGAAGAGAAAAGAAAAAACAGAAGAAAAGAAGAAAAGAAAAGAAAAGAAAAGAAGAAAACCAAGAATTTTCTCAAGTCAGGCACAGGGGGACCCACCTGTAATCCCAGTGACTTGGGAGGCTGAGCCAAAAGGATCACAAGTTCAAGGCCAGAGACAGCCCAAGTATCTTAGTGAGACTCTGTCTAAATAAATAAATAAGAAAAGGGATGGTGCAGTCTACTGGAGGAGCACTTGCAAAGTATGTACAAGGCCCTGGGTTCAACTCCCAAGTACTGCCAAAAAAAAAAAAGAATTTCCTCTTTTGTAAATGAAATTGCTAGATGGCTTTACAAGGTACATTCTTTAGCTTTAGGGAAGACAGGGAAGTGCCAGTAACACCAAAACATAGATTGAGATAGGTTAAAGAAGTTCCATCGTTTAAGTAGAAATGATTTAGTACACTTTTTAATCTATGGAACTGCTCTATATAAAATGAGACTATAAAGTGGCCCAGGAGGTGCAGTGTATAGATTTACATATAATAAAAGAGTAATGAGGAATTTGTCTAGGCATGTGTTGATTGCAAACATGGCCCATAATTTTGTTTGTGAGATTCTCAGGGGAACGTAGGACTACAGAAAAGAAAGTAACATTAAACTCGTGGGTCACATTCCTTTTGACCCTAAGCATGGCTTATTGTTATTTTAAAATTTTCATTTTAAATATGTCTCAAAATAATATCTCTAGATAGGCAGTCCTCACAGCAGTTTTCTTGGCAGTTGTATCAAAGTGATGAGATTCAAACCAAGTCCTGGGGTGATAGCTCTTTCCCTTTCCATGACCCCAAAATTTCCCTTTCTATCTTGCCTCACCTTAATTGGCATTAGTTTGTTTTCTACCAGTTTTCTTTTTAAAAATTAAGTAAGATGTGTTTCCTCAGCTGTTGTCTTTCCAGTCAGATCACAGCTAGTACTGTTGACCTATAAGTCTTTCAAGGAAATTACCTCTTCATAGTTCAACTAGCCTGCATCTGTACCACTGTCCCATCCCGTCAGATCTCGGAAGCTAAGCAAGGTCACGCCTGTTTACTACTTGGATAAGAGACCACCTGGGAATACCAGGTGCTGTAGGCTTGGGAGAAAGACTGGTCAATCCATTCACAAAAAATCAGCCATTGAAAACCCTGTGAATGGCAGAGAAGCATGATAATAGTGTTTCGTCTGTTGTACCTAGGGTTGCTATGAGTCGAACACCGACTCAATGGCACCTAACAACAATATAGTTCAGCTGATGTGTGTCAAGGTGAGGCAGGAGACTACAACCTAGTGACTTTTATTTAATAATTCTACAGGAGGAATCTGACTGTGGCCAGCAAATAGGATTTTCAGGTAGAGAACATGGCACTCAATTAAATTCAAATAAATAATTACTACATGTTTTTAGAGTAAGTATACCCAAAAAAATTGGTGAGGCATACTTACACCAAAAGAGTGTTCCATGTTTATTTGAAATTTAAATTTAAACAGGAATTTTGTATTTTTATATGCTAAACCTCACTACCCTACCAGCATAGTAACATGAAGCTATGAGGCTTGCCTAGGTTCATGATGCTTAGAAAGCACCAATCCATTCAGCAGCCTCAGAGAGGGAAGAAAAAAAAAGTTCCCACAGGAGGTAGCAACAAAACACAGAAGAATCTTGACCCTTTGAGTAATCCAAAGGGTCAAAATGCTGCCAAAAATGCTGCTTTGACTGATCCCCCACCTTCCCCCATCCTTTTCTTCCTATGAATAGAAAGAATTGCTGTGTCACTTCTTCCTTCTCAAGTCCTACCCTTTTAGCTGCCCCCAATGGAGAGGAATTGTTGTTGTTGTTGTTGTTGTTGCTGTTGTTGTTGTTGTTGTTGTTGTTGTTGTTAGGTGCCATCGAGTCCTGTCTGACTCTAGGGTTTTTAATGGCTGACTGTTTTGAGATTGCCTTGGGAGTGCATTGTCACATCCTTCTCGCATTTTTGTGGTGCTGGCAATCGAACATGAGACCTCAGAGACTGCAGAGCTGTGCTCTACCAACTGAGCTAAATCAAGCCCAGAGAGGAAGTGGTTACCCAAAAGAAGCTGGCAAAAAAGTAGACATGGAGTTCACCTGTTTTTTGTTTGTTCATTGTTGTTTTATTAGAAAGGTAGCTGTTAAACATCTATCATCACACTGCTCCCCACCTTCCAGGCGAAAACCAAAACATATCCAGCACTCTGTTATGTACACCAATTTAGACTATTCATGGTAAAATAGTGGGCTGAGATTTAGCTCAGTTGGTAGAGCGCTGCTCTGCAGTCTCTGAGGTCCCGAGTTCAATTCCCAGCACCGCAAAGATGGGAGAAGGACCTGGCAATCTACTCCCAAGGCAATCCCTAAACATTCAGCCATTGAAAACCCTATGAGGGTCACTATGAGTAGGATACCGACTCGACGGCACCTAACAACAACAGTGGTAAAATAGTAGTTCCCTTTTCAAAACAGGCCCTGGAGCCTAGATCTGAACAAAAGAAGCCAACCGAGTTTTTCTAAACCAAAGAGCTTTCTACTTCTCACAGAAATTTTAGCAACAGCTCTAAAATGTGTAACAGCAGTCATGGATTTCTAAATAATCTATTGAAAAGTTTTTGATTCATCCACTTTTTTCTTCAATAGTAAATACAATAAACAACATTCAATGTTAGGAAGACTCATGAGAGGTCAGTGTAAAAGAAGAGCGCAGGGAGCATGTGACATCGGAAAAAGTGAGTCTCCCTCATAGAAGGGATTTAGAAGGGTTTCTGTTGTTGAAGGAAAACTCCTCATGGAAACTGTTTTCTGTGAAGGGGATAATAAAAGTGAAGGGAGCACCCCCTTCCATCATTTATGAGTCATTTCCTTTTCAGTTCTTCCTGTTTGCCCTTCGTTTTTCCACAAGTAATTGGTAAGTCTACCTTACACACTTACCTCCCCTCCCAGGTTGGGTTGTGATTACCACAGCCCAAGTATTGGGTGAGTTTACTGAGGGCTCCAAAGCCTTTGATGTTGAAAGCTGTTAACGAGCCATAAATGACTTCTAAATTTGTAAACTTTCCAGTCATTGTGAGCCTTTCTCATTAAACATGTAGATGCAAGCTCCAAACAGCCCAGGTCTGAATGGGTGTGCTCTCTCTTGTGCTTTCGCTCACTCTCTCTTGCTCTCTCCCTTCTCTCCCTCTCATTCCTTCCCTTTCCATCTCTCATCCCTCTTTCTCTTTTCCTCTCTTACATTTCCTCATGACTTTTCCCCTCCTCTCCTTTCTTTTTCTTGAATGTTGCTTTCTGAACTTTTAAGGCACCTTCATTGGGAGTGGTATCATGAGGAAAAGAAGTAAAGCTTTGAGCAGAAGATTTTGAAGCTCATAACTGAACTTCTGTTAATCCTCTAGACTCATTGGAAAAACAAATTACAGAAAAGAGCAAAATGGAGTTATTTTGAAAGGGGATTGTAAAAATGAAACTTCTTAGCCTTGTTTACCCTTGTCCAAACAATGTCAGAGTACCTACCTATGAGAAGAATAATAGCTAGATTTCCTGTGGCTACTTTCTTCTAAAGTGTATAAGTAGCTGGAAAGAGGATAGACTTAGTTATGAGATAGCCCTGAGAGTTAATCCTTCCCTCCTCACCGGCTGTATAACCCTGGCTGAGTGGTGGTGTGTCCTCCGACAGCAGTCCTCATTGACACAGCTCAATTGTAGATGGCCACGACCCTTAATGACCAACAGCATCCTGACTGGCTAGTGACTGTGTTGTAGCAATTGCTGACTATTTTTTATCAACCCTGAATAAATTGTGTACATAAATAAATAACCTATCACAGAACCTATCTGACACATAGTAGTAGGTATTCAGTAAATTTTAGTTCTACCAATTTTTTCCCCCCAACCCACCTCCAAACCTCATCATCAGTGCAGGTCTAGTGGGAAGTTTTTTGAAAAGTATCAAAGCTGTTCCACAGTTTACATAAAGGAAAATCTAAGAATAAAGGTGAATGAACTAGGAATACAATACTGAATCAGAGGCTCCAGCACTTGAATGAGACTCCTCATGCCAACTCAGAGCGTAAGCCAAAAGTCTCCAGGCCTCCCTGTTAATTAATTCAAAGTTTTAAAATGGAAAAGAGCTCAGATTTTGAAACCAGAAAGATCTGGGTTCAGATTCTGTCCCTGCCACTTACTATCCATGTGGTCTTGAACAAGCAATGTAAACTTTTTATTTTTCAGTACTTGGGGGTTGAACCCAGGGCCTTGCTCATGCCAAGCAAATGTGCTACCACTGAGCTACAAACTCCCAGTCCCCTCTTTTTTTTTTTTTTTTTTAATTTTTACTTTGAGACCAGATCTCACTAAATTGCACAGGCTGCCTCTGGCCTCCAACTTGCAATCCTCCTGTTACTGGGGGAGGGGCCCAGGAAACTGGAAGCAAACTTTGGTTGTTGGTCATGTTTATAGAGAAATTTAGAGGCAACCCCGTAAGAAACTCAGAGAATTGTTATTTAGAACTGAAAAAAAGGAGAGTACCATGAGCATTAGGGCAAGCAGGCTTGGGATTTAGGCTGTTGTGCAAAGACAGGGAGATGGAAAGGCAAAAAGAGAGAGAAAGTTATGCTTTCTGAGATAGACATCAGAAAGCAGACAGGTCCAATAATGAAGATCCATGAATAGCTGCATTTACACTTCTGAGTTAGAAGTCAAGAAGCATGTAGGTACAGCAATGAGGCTGCAAGCATGTCCAAACATCTGCAAACAACTATGAACATCTCTGGGCACCTGTGAACTCCTCTGGACACTGAGGGCATCCAGACACTGCAGGCACTGTAGACAACTGAGGACAACTGCAAACATCTTTGGATGCTGCAAATATCTGTGGAGAGCTGCAGATACTGCAGACTGTGAACACTGCAAACATCTGCAAACACGGTAGATTCTGGACATTACAAACTGTGGATGCTGCATTGAGAAGTAAGACTTTGGGGTTTTTAAAATCTCACCCTGGCGTCCAATCCCGCCTGATCTCAGAAGCTAAGTAGAGTTGGCCTGGTTAGTCCTTGGATGGGAGATTTGCCTGGGAATACTGGGTGCTGTGAAGGACATAGTGGCCCACTCCTGAAACAATTTGCCGTTAAAAACCCTATGAATAGCAGAGAAGGACTGACAGAGTGCTGGGCGTGGCAGTGTCAGGGAGTGTTTTGTTTTGTTATATATAGGGTCACTATGAGTTGAACTTGACAGCACTTAACAACAACAAGAGATAATACACACTTCAGAATGAGCAAGGGCATCTAGAGAAAGAGAGGCACCTCTAGATGTCTTTACAATGGGTCTATGTATGATTTTGGGGTTTTGAAGGTATGTTGATCAACAAGGTCCCAGCAGGTGTCTGGTATAGATTTACAAGTTCAAAAGAAGCATTTTAAAAATGCCTAGATTGAGATTCAGCCATTGAAAACCCTATGAATAACAGATAAGCATGACAATAGTGTCTCATCTATTGTACATAGGGTCACTATGAGTTGGACACCAACTCAATAGCACATAACAACAACAGATTGAGATAGTTGAGGTAATTCCCACTATATTTAGTCTTAAGGAAATTACCTATGTCTGTTAATTTTAATTATAGTCCATTATATGGTTTGGTGAGATTCTTAGGGAAGCACCAAGGGCAGAAGTTGCTTTCACAGAGCCATCTGGTGCCAATGACAGTAATCCATTTAATGCCAGGCTTCCAAGTCCAATCAGTGGCAAATCATTTAGTTCAGTTGGTGAAGTTCTGCTCTATACTCTCTGAGGCCCTGGGTTCAATCCCCAACACTGCAAAAATGGGAGAAAGACCTGCCCACTCCCACTCCTAAAGCAATCCTGAAACAAGCAGCCATTGAACACCCTATGAATAACAGAGAAGCACTGACATAGTGTTGGACATGGCACAGTGTCAGCACAGTGTCAGGGAGTGTTTTGTTAGTGTCTCTATAAGTCAGACCCAAATCAATGGTACCTAATAACAATAATGGTTGAATTACAATTGTTGTTAGGTGCCATGGAGTCATGTCTGACCCATAGCAACCCTTTTAGGGTTTTTAATGGCTTATTGTTTCAGGGTTCCCTCAGGAGTGGCTTGCCATGTCCTTCTCCCATTTTTGTGGTGCTGGGAATCAAACCCAAGACCACAGAGACTGCAGAGCAGTGCTCTACCAACTGAGCTAAATCCCAGCCCTGAATTACAATTAGTGGCAGGAATCCATTCTAGCCCTTGAGTAAAAGTTTTATATTGGACAAGGAAATGGTTTCTTTGTTTCCAACAAAGGGGAGTCAGTTGACTGAGCTGTTAGGAATGATCTAGATGTATGGCCAGGATGGTAAATAGTAACATTTATAGGCCATTGAAGGATGGAGGATGTTTGTGGTTCCTCCTCAGTGAGCTGTTTGGGCTGTTTTTAGTCATTACCTTGTAAGGACAATACCCATCAGGGCAGACAAGAAGTGCTAGAGACAGGCAACAATACCCAAATCTAATAGTTATCTTTATTACTATCTCTAGTATACTGGGTTTACTAGAACTAAAGAAACCAAGATATTAAGAAATGTATGGATGTATATATAAATGTAAGGTTATAATTATTAATGAAACTATCTTTGTATATAAAAAGCTAGACTATTTTCTCTGGTCTGAAGAGAAGTTTTAAGTCTTTTAATAGTTTGTAAGTGTAGGCAACTTCATCTCCAGTCTATCTTGGGGGGCTGTGGACACTTACACAAATAGGTTTTACTCTAAAGAAAGCTGTTACAACCTTTTTACTTCTTTTGGTCTGGATGGGATAGAGGTCTACCCATCCTGAGATGGTGTTAACAAACGTTGTCATTGTTAGGTGCCATCGAATCGGTGTCCAACTCATAGCAACCCTACATACAACAGGTGAAACACTATTGTCAGTGCTTCTCTGCTATTCATAGGGTTTTCAATGGTGGATTGATTTTGGGGAGTGGGTTGCCAGGTCCGTCTCCCAAGCCTACAGCACCTGGTGTTCCCAGGTGGTTTCCCATCCAAGTACTAACCAGGCCTGACCCTGCTTAGCTTCCAAGATCTGATGGGATCGGAAACCACAGTGCTACAGCTGTAGGCTAACAAACATTAGAATATATTTACGTATTTGATAGGAGATATCTAGGTAAAAATTAATTGCCAATCTTTTTCCTAGAATGTACCTCTTTTTGTATAGATCTAAGTACAGGCAGTAGTTGAATTTAGCTTTTGGGAGTCTAGATTTTTATACTGTAGTTAAGACGCTATAGGTGTGGTTAGAGACTATTGGGATTTATCAGCCTTTTGAACATTGTGTCAACTAGTGTCTTATAAGTACATTAATAATTTGCATAGTATTTAGAGTTTACTTTAAATCTTAGTTTAACCCTTGTTGTTTTGCATTATAATTAATCACTCCATATTTAGTTATACTTTCCTGCTGGGTGTTTGAGACCATGTAGATTGCCAAAAAATACTAAGTTTGTTTTTACCTTTTAAGGTCAGTCAGGTTTCCTTGGGGTTATTTTGGGAGGACCTATAAGGGGCCTATTGGCCTCCTTCAGTCTTTCCTCTACCAGTTGTGCTATTTGCTATAGTTAGAGTCTTGCTGACCATGTGGCTTCCCTTGGAAGCATAGAGGTAGCATTACCTTCTATAGTAACTCTCTTCTGTGAAGACTGTATACTGGTTATAGCCAAACTCTAGGGCTTCCCTGGCCTCTTTGATGAAAAGGAAAGATGACTCACCAGAGTTGTATGGCCTTTTTGAGGGGTCTTGTCATTCCCTGGATTCTGGATGGCCTGGAGCAAAAGTCAAAATATTGTCTGTCCTTGTAGCTCCACTATCATTATTGGTTTAGGCTTCCAACTTTTGATTGCTCTACATCCAGAAGGTCAGTATTACCAGTCTTAAAAGAGAAATGGATTTTAATTTTTTCATTTGGCATAACATTTAGGAATAGCTTAGATGTATCGCACCATTAGATCTTAGAGGTATGTTTTAGTCATATACATTGTTGTTGTTGTTGTTGTTAGGTGCCGTTGAGTTGGTATCCGATTCATAGTAGCCCTCATAGGGTATTCAATGGCTGACTGTTTCAGGATTGCCTTGGGAATGGATTGCCAGGTCCTTCTCCCGTTTGCGGTGACTGAGAATTGAACTCAGGACCTCAGAGACTGCAGCACAGCACTCTACCAACTGAGTTAAATCCCAGCCCAGTCATATACATATATGGTATTAAATATTTTGTAATAACCTAATAGTTCTTGCCTGTAGCTGTGCCACTGTGGCATCCAATCCCATCAGATCTCAGAAGCTAAACAGGGTTGGGCCTGGTTAGTGCTTGGATGGCAGACCACCTGGGAACACCAGGTGCTGTAGGCTAGGGAGAAGGAACTGGCAACTCACTCTCAAAACACAATCAGCCATTGAAAACCCTATGAATAGCACAGAAACACTGACAATGGCATTTTGCCTGCTGTATGTAGGGTTGCTATGAGTCAGACACTGAATCGGCAGCACCTAACAACAACAATAATAATTCTTTACTTAACTAGGGTCATAAAGTGATCTTTAAAAGACTTTAAAACAAACATAAATCTTGATTTGGTTAAGACTCCATTTTCTAACTAATTAGAAGCTTGACCAAATCATCAGAGAGTGTAGCTATCATGACAAAACATAAAATCTTTTCACTTAAGTTCAGATCTTTTAAATTGTTACTTGAAAGTAGATAAATACTTTAAGAAAACCTTGTAGTTTAAATATAGAAATCTTAACCGTAGTCAATTTAATTTTACGTATATCTGTTGTTTTATAAACCTTTTATAACATATTTTAAACTTTTACATTTTTACCTTTAGAGTGAGATCATTTTTCCTGCCTCGTAAGACATGAATATTTGCACATAAAGTATTTCAGACCATTTACCTTTTTCTTGCAAAACTAATCTAACTGTGGCATTGTATTATAGTCTGTACTCCCATTTTGAGACCATTTTTTCCCTCTTTTTCTTAACCTGTATGAAGATCAGATTATTGTTGTTGTTAGGTGCCACTGAGTCCAGTCCTACTCATAGTGACCCTATATACAACAAATGAAACATTACCCAACTCTGTGCCATGCCTGGCACCATTGTCAGTGCTTATCTTTTATTCACAGTGTTTTTTGTTTTGTTGTTGTTGTTGTTTTGTTTTGTTTTGTTTTATAAATTCTTTTTTCATTGGAAATTTTAAATGTACACCTTAATGTTATTCATTCTGACATGGTTTTCATTGTGATATTTCCATATATGCATTTTGATGTACATTATTCATATAGGTTCCCCCTTGCCCTCTTGTGTGCTTCCCCCACCCATCCTACCTTCCCCATCAAAGACTTCTCCATCATTTACTTGGTAATATTTTTCAATATGTCCTTGGGTTCCAGTTCTGTTCAAGATAGAAACTTTTCCTGCAGTGAAGTTTGTTTTTATCTTGTCAGAACAATTGCATGCATTTTCTAGACCATTTATAATAACACCATTCTTAGCTTTGTTTTCCTTTTATTTTGATCCAACCTTTGAATAGTATTTTTCCTTCTTATAATTTTGATTCAGCTCCCACATATGAGTTAGAACATGTGGAGTTTCTCTTTCTGAGCTTGTGTTCATTCACTTAAAATAATTTTCTCCAGTTCCATCCATTTTGCTGCGAATGTCCTTATTTCATTTTTTTTTGATTGTTGAGTACTATTCCATTGTGTATATGTACCATAGTATTTTTATCCATTCTTCTGTTGAAGGGCACTTTGATTGATTCCATATCCTTGCTATTGTGAAAAGTGCTGTATTAAACATGGAGGTGCAGGTATCTCTGGGGTATGATGACCCATCTCCCTTTGGGTAAATTCCCAATAGTGTTTTAGCTGGGTCATACTGTAGATCTATTTTCAGTTTTTTAAGATACCTCCATATTGATTTCCACAGTGGTTGGACCAATATACAGTTTCACCAACAATGTAAAAGTGTTCCCTTTTCTCCACAACCTCACCAGCATTTGTTGTTATTTGTTTTATGGATCTTGGCCATTCTTACTGGTGTAAGGTGAATTCTCAGAGTTGTTTTGTTTTGCATTTCCCTAATGGCTAGGGATACTGAGCATTTTTTCATGTGTTTCATGGCTTTACAGACCTCTTCATTTAAGAACTGTCTACTCAGTTCCTTTGCCCATTTGTGTATTGGGTTATTTGTTTTTCTGGGAGTTTTTTTCTTGAGTTCTTTATAAATTCTAGTAATTAGACCTTTGTCTGATGTATAAAATGTGAAGATTTTTTCCCATTCCGTAGGGGTTTCCTTGACTCTGTTAATTATTTCTTTTGCTGTGCAGAAGCTTTTTAATTTCAGGTAATCCCATTTATCTATTCCTGTTGCAATTTCTTGAGTAATTCGAGTCCTATTAAGGAAATACTTTCCTATGCCTATATGATGGAGTGTATTGCCTATCTTGCCTTCTATAAGTTTTAAAGTTTCTGGTTTTATGTTGAGATCTTTTATCCATTTTGAGTTAACTCTCGTGTATATTGAGAGATGTGGGTTGGTTTTCATTTTCTGCATGCGGATGACCATGTTTCCCAGCACCATTTATTGAAAAGGCTGTCCTTTTTCCAGTTTACTTGCTTTGCTCCTTTATCAAAAATCAGGTGGCTATAGGTGTGTTGAGGTATTTCTGGGCCTTCTATGCATTAACAGTATTTTTAATGGCTGATTGTTTTTAGGGAGAGGGCTGTGAGGTCATTCTCCCAAGCCCACAGCATCTGGTATTCCCAGATAGTCTCCCATCCAAGTACTAGCCAAGGCTGACCCTGTTTCAATTCTGAGATCAGACAGGATTAGATGCCATTGTGGTTCAGCTTCAGGCTTGAGGATCAGATATAACCCCATTATTTAAAATGTACTTTTTAGGAATAGAAGCCTGATTTCCCATGGTGAGTATTACTTTTGCTCACTTATCTAAAAGAAAAAAAGGAAGAAAAAGAAAACAAGTACATATGACAAAAGACAATTCCTAGGGTCAGATAGGGGGCTGGGATTTGGCTCAGTGAGTAGAGCGCTGTGCTGCAGTCTCTGAGGTCCCGAGTTCAATTCCCAGCATGGCAAAAGTGGGAGAAGGGCCTGGCAATCCACTCCCAAAGCAATCCCGAAACAGTCAGCCATTGAAAACCCTATGAGGGTTGCTATGAGTCAGATACCGACTCGACGGCATCTAACGACAACAACAAGGGTCAGATAACATTGATCTTACCAAAACCCTGGGGACAGATAATGTTGTCCCATAATGCTAATCTGACCAAAATTCTGGAGACAGAAAACATTGGCCAGCAATCTAGATCCAACTGAAATCCTAGAATCAGAAAACATTGACTAGCAATGTTGATCTGACTAAAATCCTGGCATTGGAAAACCTCAGAGAGCAATGACTACCTAATTGAAATCCTGGAATTGGATGTTAGTCCAATTGATAGTAAAATATGAGATTAAAGACCATCCTCAAAAACCAATTTGACTTTTCCCTATGGATGTTTCCAGAGAGCTCTGGGCACACACCTTGTTATACACCCACAAAATGACAAAGACAAAGTTAGATATAGAGTGATTGAGTTTGGGGACTTTTATGTTATGAGAGCTCATGGAGTCTGAAATCATTTACTTAGCCATGAATTATTTTTTATTGTTTAAAATTGTGTCTTCAAGGGAAAGAATCTTTGCAGAATTACCTGTTTTAAAATAGGGGAACTCTCCTTAGACTTATCTGCACCCTGAAAAATGCCCAGTTTTGAGGTATATTATGCCCTAAAGAACTTATGGAACATGAGTCAGGACAAAAAGTAGGCTCCCCTGAGAGACTTCAGGGGAGGGAAATTGTTTGGAAGCAGCTGGAAGAAATTACTTATAATCCCAAGAATCTGTGTGGGTTTTAGTTTCTCTAATGTAAAAGATTTAAGGGTTCTGGTTCTAGTGGAAGAGGGAGAGGCTTAACAGTTATATCCATAGCTCTAATAACTGTTTTACTGGATAAGAGACAAGTAAGTTTATTGTCTGCTTTTATATTAGAACATTAAACTTAGTCTTAGAAACCCTTCTAAATGACTTTTTTCCTTAATTACAGTCATATATATATAATTTTTTAAATAAGTTTTGTCTTTCACAAACCTTTGTGCAATATACTGTTAACCATCTGTAACATGCTTGAGCTTTTTAATTGTGTTCTTTTCCTGTAATAATCCTCTATCTTCTAGACAGAATTATACCACACAAAATATTTTCTCATTTAAAATATTTTCTTTCTCCTTAACCTTTTAAAAACATTTTTATATCTATAACTTTCTCTATCTCTTCCTTTTTCTTGGTGGTTCCTCTTTGCCTTATTTCTTATTTCTTAATATTTCTCAAAAATATTGAATTAAAAATATTTCTATGCTTGATAAAGTAAAACAGATCTTCATATTTTAATGAAATCCCAAGAAGCTATATTTGAAACAAGAGAGTATGGATATTACATCTTATTCTTTAAGCCATTATAAATGTAAACACAGATAAAACATGTTAATAGTATTAACTTATTTATCAGAGACTTAAACCTTATGAACCAAAAGGAATTTGGTTCATAAATTAGCAGTTTTAACTTATGTGAATAGTCACTTATTTTATAATCCAATTTGATGAGAATTTTTGGAGGGAACTTTATCAGGTGACATACCATAAAACATATATTCAAAAGTAACATACACAGAAATTAAAATAATAGAACCTTATATTAAAAACCTTAGTTATAAAACAAAGTAATATAGTAAAACAAATCAACCAATTTAAAAAGGAACAATTAACTAAATTATATTTATGACAGAATGAACCAAATTGAGATCACCTGTTAGGTGAATCTTTTACTTGCTTTATGTCTTAAATAGGGCCAGGATTTAGCTCAGTTGGTAGAGTGCAGCTCTGCAGTCTCTGAGGTCCCGAGTTTGATTCCCAGCACTGCAAAAATGGGAGAAGGACGTGGCAACCCACTCCCAAGGAAATCCCAAAACAATCAGCTGTTGAAAACCCTATGAGGGTCGCTCTGAGTCGGACATGACTTGATGGCACCTAACAACAACAACAACATGTTTTAAATAAGCTATATATCTGCTTGGATTTTAAAATATCCCTCTTGCAGTTTTTTCTAGACCCAAGTCAGTTTGACAATTAGTCCTTGAATGCCTATGGCTCTTGGCTTGGGGCAAAAACTTGAGTGGCTGGGTTTTTTCTGAGCAGGAGAGGCAAAAGAGAGAAAAAAAACATGTAGGTTGTAGTCTGGGACATACATAACACAACAACATTGGATCACAGGCACAGGACAACACCCAGACTGACAGACAAAGTAACACATAAGCAATTACATTAAATTGACAATTAGCACAAACAGAAACCAACAACAAAACCTAAAACAACATATAACATGTTGTTGTTGCTGCTGTTGTTGTTGTTAGGTGCCATCAAATCATGTCCGACTCATATCAACTCTCATAGGGTTTTCAATAGCTAATTGTTTTGGGATTGCCACATCCTTCTTCTATATACATAACATAGTTATATTACATCAGAGTGCATTTTTTAAATATTGGTATTTAAGTTGGCCCCATTTAACAATACACAAACACAAGCATAAGCAGGCAATATACATGGCAATACAATTTCCAAAATTTTGTTACTCTGTTTAGATATATCATAAGTCAGTTCTATTATTTTTGTTATGGCATTAAGTAACACTTAATCTTATATTTGCACTTGAAAATATGACTCAAGGTGAGAAATTTACATTGTAAAGACAAAAGAATTTTATGTAACTTTATTAGGGCCCTTTTAAGTATACCTCCAGTGGAAGCTAAAACATTAAAAGTGAAACTTGTTTTGTAGGTTTTGGGGAAAATCTCCTTTGAAATAGCTTTGTCTCCCAAATGGAAATTTTAAAAGCTGCTTTAAACATATAGAGCAATTTTTTCCTAGGGGATAACACAGAAATGAATTAATTCATTAGAAAAATTGTTAAGATCATCAAGTTTATAAGGTGGTCCTTCAGAAAGGATCAGGGAGAGATAAGAGATCTTATCTTGGCTAGTCAGAAGAGCATTGAGATAGACTCCAAGACAGAGGTAGCCATGGAAACCCTAGGGCTAGAAGTTTGAGGAAGCTTCCTGGAAAGATATCCAGGGATAAATAAAAGTTCCCAAGACAGGCAGAGGGCATGGCTGCCAGAGTCTATTGCCAGTCTTGGTGAGAAGCATATAGGCAAGAGAGAGAAAGGAGGGAGAGAGTAGGCAATACAGAAGAGTAGTCATTTTCTAAGGTGTTTTTGGGTTCAGTGTGTCGCTTATAGGAACTTACTGCCCAGTTTTTTAGGCTAGAGCCAAATAATTCCAGCTGGTCAGAAAGGGAGCTCTCTTGTAGGAAAGAGACCAGCTCAGGACATTGGAGAATCGTGTCCTTCTGTATGCCCTCTGGATGAGCTTTTTTGTACAATTTTACCAAGGATGGGGTATATAACCTAAGGTAAATCCTGTTCTTTGGTGTCAGAAACACTCATTTTAAAAAACCTGGGAAGCCGGGCGTGGTGGCACACGCCTGTAATCCCAACAGCTCGGGAGGTGGAGGCAGGAGGATCACAAGTTCGAGACCACACACAGTCTGCGTAATTTAGCGAGACCCTGTCTCAAAAAGTAAAAAAATGGGCTGGGGGTGCAGCTCAGTGGTCCAGCACTTGCAGAGTATGCAGGAGCAAGGCCCTGGGTTCAACCCCCAGTACCAAAAAAAAAAAACAAAAACAAAAACAAAAAAAACTGGGAATTTTGGCCACAAGAGAGAGACACACAGAGAGGTAGAAGGTTTGGTTTTTCACCTGTTGGGTGCCAGCAGGAGGAGACTTCCTTCCTCAGTCTTTGGACTAATATTGAAGTGTAACCTAAACCAGAGGTCCTCAGTTACTGACAGGGAGTTCTCTTTCCACAAAGAAGTCTTAGTGGAAGTGGGAGAGGAGTTATGAGAATTTCATCACTCACCCTTAGTGGCCTGGGGACTCCAGGCTGGCAAAATGGGTCTTTGGGGTGCACAGGAGAGTTTTCCCTGCCATCATCCTACAATTACCCCAGATTTCCAAGCCAGGCTCCTAAGAAACTGGAAAGAGGTCATAAAGTGGGAGAGAATAAAGAAATCAGTCAGGAACGAAGTAGAAATAACATATGAGCTGCTGAAGTAGAGGTATAGGTAGGAAAACTCATCAACTTTGCTTCAATTCTTGGGGTGTCCCTTTGTGGGTGCCAGAATATGTCAGCAGGTTTAGGGGTGCTGTGTTCCAATGTAACTGCCTGCCCTGAGGAATTCCTTTTCTCAGGACCTCCACTCAGGGGAAATTCCTGATCCTTGTCTCAATTGCTGAAAAGAATTTCAGAATGAAACACAAAAGTAAAGTAGGGTTTCAAGTTTACTAGATAAAAAGTAAGAGATAGTATACACTTCAGAGTGAACACAGGTATCTAGAGAGAGAGAGGGGTGTCCCTAAGCATCTTTACAAAGGATATATATATATATATATATATATATATATATATATATATGCACACACACACATACAGGTTGGAAAAGGAGCATTGTTAAAATGTCCGGATTGTGATACTCAAGGAAATCCATACTATACCCAGTCTTAAAGAAATTACCTAGGTTGCTTAACTTTAATTATAGTCCATAATCTGGTTTGGTGAGATTCTTAGGGAAGCACTGGTTTCTATACAGGCAGTTCTCACAAGAGCTTCTCTTCTTTTGATTGTGCTGGAATTCTAGACTAATAGGATCCAAACCAGATCCCAGGATGAGAGAAGCCCTTTACTGCCCATGTCCCCCAAATTTTTTGTTTTTCTATCCTGCCTCATGAATAAAAAGAGAGGAAAGGAAGAAGAATTAGATAAGTAGAGTTGCCAACTGCTGTGCCATTCTAAGAAAGTATTACTCAAGAGAAAGTCACCCATTAGAGGAGTTTGGATCTTTCAGGAAAAGGCCTGCATTAAGATTTACAACACATCCAATCACTGGCTTGGAGAGCCCATTAAAAGTGCAGCTTCAATGAAAATACAATGGTGAATTCAAAGAACAGCTGCTGAGCCATCAATCAGACTTCCTAACGTAAAAAAGCTGGGTGGAATACTTTTATGTCTGCCTCAATACAAAGATTGCTAAAACTTATTAAAGATGTTGTATTTGGTTCATACACAGAGGAGTCCCAAAAAATGTATGCAAATCTTAAGGGAAAAAACTGCATTAAAATTGTAACACTCAATGTTTACCAATAACAAAAGATGAATATAAGTCATATGTGACTTCTGCAATTACAAGAAGTACTCAGAGTAGTCACAACAGGAAAAGAAGCAGGACCTGTTGTTGTGTAAGGCCTCCCAGATCTTCCTTTGTGCACACCACACAGAGTACCATGCATCTCAAACTATGAATACATGCCATTCTAAGGTATGCTGGAGGCTCTATTGCATATTCAAGCCTCCATTGTCCTTGTACTTCCACAATGGTCTTGAATTTCAAATACCTCTTCAAAATGGTTGTGTGTTCCTCAAATATCAATTGTGTTTCTGCCATTTTCTGTGAGTGTCCTGCCTGTTTTATGGAGGTGCTTGCACTCATTTCATTAATGCCATCTTTTGAGTGAACATCATACTGCACGTTGCTACTGTAATTCAATTCAATTTTGAAAAGTAATACATAGACAACATCCTTTAAAATGTATATATATTTTGGCACCACTAGTTATATGCATGAGAGAAGAACCCAGCAAACCATTCCCAAACATCAATCTGCCATTGAATGCCCTATGAATAGCAGAGAAGCAGTAACAATACTGTTTTGCCTGTGGTATGTAGGATCACTATGAGTTGGATACCAACTCGATGGCACCTAACAACAACAGCAAGTTATGTACACATATATATATTGAGGGTGTCACACATATATGCATATATGTATTGAAGGTGCTAAAAATCTGTGTATATATACACAAAAAATGTATATATGTATACAAAATTACGTGTATATATGTGTATATATATGTATGTGTGTATGTGTGTGTGTGTATATATATATATATATATATATATATATATATATATGTTCTACTTCTCTCCTCATTCTATTCATATGGGAAAAAATGGATGAAACAAAAAAAGGAAATTTTTGCTATTGCTGTTGTTAGGTGCCATCAAGTCAAATCCAACTCATGGTGATCCTATGTACAACAGAACAAAATGCTCCCTGACTCTGTGCCAGACACATAACCTTTTATATGTTTAGGCACATTGTTGCAGCCAATGTGTCAATCCATCTAGTTGAGGATCTTCCTTTTTGTTTGCTGACTCACCACTCTCCCAAATATGATGTCCTTCTCTAGAGATTGGTCACTCCTGACATGTCCAAAATACATCAGATGCAATCTAGCCATCCATGTTTCCAAGGAGCCTTCTGGTTGCACTTGTTCTAGTATGTATCTGTTGGTTCTTTTGGCAGTCCATGTATATATTCAATATTCATCTCCAGCACCATAACTCAAAAGCATCAATTCTAGAGAAGAAGGAAAAATAAAAAGTAGAAAGAAATAGAGGGGGTCTAGCAAAGGAAAGCAAAGATTGCAGGATGTGAGATGGAGAGGAGAAACAATATAAAGGGACAAAGGGAAAGAAAATAATCCCAATGAAAATGATGCAATCTCATGAGTACCTAGGAGAAATAGGAGAATATGACCCAACCATGTAGATGAGTTTTAGTATATATTAGTCAAAAGGTTCCATAAACCTCGTAAGTTGATAAAAGTACAACCAAAAGTGATGTAACAGTCACATAATGGAAAAGCAAATGCTGTGTTACTCTGTACCCTACCAACATTTACCAATAAAGGAAAAACATTTTAAAATAAAAATAAATACTTTTTAAAGAGCACCAATGCTTCTCCCGTAGTCCTTACTCAACATCCAGCTTTCACAAGCACATAATGCAACTGAAAATATGTGGCATGAGTCACATGCACCTTTATCTTCACTGTGACATCTTTACTTTTCAACATCATAAAGTGGTCTTTTGGAACAGCTTTTCCCAAAGCAATGTATCTTCTGATTTCTTTTTTTATTGGAAATTTTTAATGTACACCTTAATGTGATTCATTCTGACATGCTTTTCATTGTGACATTTCCATATATGCATTTTATCTTCTGATTTCTGGACTGCTGCTTCTGTAGGTGTTGACTGTAGAAACAAATAAAGCAAAATCTTGGACAACCTCAATCTTATCTCCATTTATCATGAAATTGTTTAGTGACCCAGTTGTAAGGATATTTGTTCTGTTGATGCTGAGGCACAATCCATGGTGAAGACTGTGTTCTTTGATCTTCATCAGCAAATGGTTCAAATCCTCCTCACTTTCTGCAGGTAAACCAAATTACATGTCAAAAGAGATTTTGAAACTTGTCCTTTGCATGTTGAGCAGCTAAAGCAAAAGGAAGACAAGACAAAGTTAAAGAACTAAACAAAAGGGCAGACCAAGAAGACAAAATCAAATATTTTAATGACATATGCAAAGAGCTGGAATAGAAAACCAAAAGGGAAGAACACCATCTATTTTTCTCAAGCTTAAAGAATTGAAGAAAAATTCAAGCCTCAAGTGGCAATAGTGAAGGATCCTACAGGGAAAATATTAATTGATGCAGAAACATCAAAAGAAGATAAAAGGAATACACAGAGTCATTATACCAAAAAAGAATTGATGGATGATCAACCATTTCAAGAGGTTACATATTATGAGGAACCAATGGTACTGAAGGAAGAAGTGGAAGCTGCCTTGAAGGAATTGGCAAAACACAAGACTCAAGGAACTGATGGAATACCAATAGAGATGTTTCAACAAACATATGCAGCATTGAAGGTGCTCTCTTGTTTATGCTAAGAGATATAGGAAACAGTTACCTAGCCAACTGGCTGGAAGATATTTATATTTGTGCCTTTTCCCAAGACAAGGGATCCAACTGAATGAGGAAATTATTGAGCAATATCATTAATATCACACACAAGTAAAATTTTTCTAAAGATCATTCAAAAGTGACTGCAGCAGTATATAGACAGGGAACTGCTGGGAAATCAAGCTGGATTCAGAAGAGGACATAGAATCAGGGGAGCTACCAAGATGGTGAACTCTGAGCTGTGGTCAGACAAAAAGACTGTCCTTAACTGACCACCATCTCCACATAACAGACTCCAACATTAGAGGCCACAGAAAGAAGCTCCTCCAGTACATTTTTTAAAAATCAGTTTGGGGTGTGTGTGTGTGTGTGTGTGTGTGTGTGTGTGTGTGTGTGTGTGTGTGTTTGCTTGCTTTTATTTTTTAATCTTTTTTTCCTTTTTGATGTGTGGGGAGTAGTTGCAGTGCTATGGTATAGTATCCCCAGCCCTTTTCTTATTTTTGACTGGGGACAGGATCATGTTAAATTTCACAGGCTGCCTATGGCCTGTGAATCTTGAATCTAGAGACACCTTGAATCTAGAGACACTGGAGTTTTAGGGGAGCAATTTGGTGTCTATTCTTTTTTCTTTGTTTGTTTGGCTTGGCTTTGTTTTTCTTTTGTGTTTTTGTTTTGTATTACCATCTTTTCTTTGTTAATTTTCACTTCCTCAATTCCCTTTTTTCCTAATGTAATCTCTTTTCTCATCTTTAGTTCTTTTTCTATCTTTTTTATCCTCCCTGACTTTTTCTGTATCTCTCTTTTTCTATTTACTATACTTTAAATCTTTTAGGCACACGATGTCTTATTGCTCTGTTTATGTTTACCCAGTTCTGTTTATATGTCATTTTCTTTATAGTGCAATCATTTCTTTTTATCATTAGCTCCTTTCCCTCCCTGTTTCTACATTAATTTCCTTTCTGGACTGTCTTTTTCCTTTCTTTTACTTCACCCTTGAGGCATCATCCTGTCTCCCCTTTTCCGATCCCCTTCCATACTTCAGGCAAATACTATCTATGTTGTTGTTGTTGTTAGGTGCTGTCGAGTCGGTACCCGACTCATAGCGACCCTCATAGGGTTTTCAATGGCTGACTATTTTGGGATTGCCTTGGGAGTGGATTGCCAGGTCCTTCTCCCATTTTTGCAATGCTGGGAATCGAACTTGGGACCTCAGAGACTGCAGCTCAGCACTCTACCAACTGAGCTAAATCCCAGCCCACTTTCAACCTAAGTATTTTGTAACCTCATAAATTAATATAATTGTTGCCATTCTCTGTTATATGGACATTGCTCATGCAGCAGTTGGCATTAAGTGATTTTTTTAAATGTGTTTCTATATTTTGTTGGGTTGAGTATTGTCACTGTTATAGTGGTTTGTCTTCCTCCTCTCTGGGACTGACACTGGAGAATATGACCTCATGAAAAAAAACACAAAAAGAACCCCAAATAATACAGGAAGTGATATTCACTCCTACACATGCACAAATCACAAATCAGAAACACAAGAAACATGAAAAAACAAGGCAATTCATCTCCTCTAATGGCCATGATGCCTTAACCACTGAATCCAAATATACTGAAACAGTGAAATGTCAAAGAATCTTTTATTGGAAATTTTTAATGTACACCTTAATGTGATTCATTCTGACATGTTTTCATTGTGACATTTCCATATATGCATTTTGTTGTACATTATTCATATAGGTTCCCCTTACCCTCTTATGTGCTTCCTATCCCGTCCCACCCACCCCCATCAAAGCCTTCTCATCCATTTACTTATCTTTTTATGGTAATATTTTTCTATATATCCTTGGGTTCCAGTTCTGTTTGAGATAGAAATTTTTTCATAGTGAACTTTCTTTTTACCTTGTTGGAACTGTTACATGCATTTTCTAGACCATCTATAATACCATTCTTAGCTTTTTTTTTCTTTTATTATGATCCGACCATTGTATAGGATTTTTTCCTTCTTATAATTTTGATTCAGTTCCCACATATGAGTGAGAACATGTAGTGTTTCTCTTTCTGAGCTTGTGTTCATTCACTTAAAATAATTTTCTCCAGTTGCATCCATTTTGCTGCAAATGTCTTTATTTCATTTTTTTTTGATTGCTGAGTAGTATTCCATTGTGTATATGTACCATAATTGTTTTATCCATTCTTCTGTGGATGGGCACTTTGGTTGATTCCATATCCTTGCTATTGTGAAAAGTACTGCATTGAACATGGAGGTTCTCTCCATGTTCAATGCTCCATGTCTCTGTGGTATGATGACCCATCTCCCTTTGGGTAAATTCTCAATAGTGTTATAGCTGGGTCATATTGTAGATCTATTTTCAGTTTTTTAAGATATCTCCATATTGATTTCCACAGTGGTTGGACCAATTTACAGCTCTACCAACAATGTAAGAGTGTTCCCTTTTCCCTGCAACCTCACCAGCATTTGTTGTTATTTGTTTTATTGATCTTGGCCAATCTTACTAGTGTAAGGTGAAATCTCAGAGTTGTTTTGATTTGCATTTCCCTAATGGCTAGGGATATTGAGCATCTTTTCATGTGTTTCATGGCTTTACAGACCTCTTCATTTGAGAAATGTCTACTCATTTCCTTTTCCCATTTGTGTTTATGGACCCATTGTCTTTCATAATCCATACTATGTTAGATTTTTCCTTTTTCTTTTTGATGAGGTTAGCCAGAAGTGTATCTATTTTATTAATCTTTTCAAAGAACCAGCTCTTAGTCATTAATTTTTTGAACTATCTCTTTAGATTCTAATTGAGATATTTCTCCCTTTATTTTTGTAATTTCCTTTTGTGTGTTCCATTTAGGATTGGTTTTTTGTTGGATTTCTAGTGTCTTAAGCTGTATCATTATTAGGTCATTTATTTGGCTCTTCTTTATTTTATTGATGAAGGCACTCAATGCTATAAATTTCCCTCTTAAAACTACCTTTGCTGTATCCCATATGTTTTGGTATGATGTGTTTTCATCATCATTTGATTGTAGGAATTTTTTAAATTCCAATTTGATTTCATCAATGATCCATTGGTCATTCAGTAGTGTGTTATTCAGTCTCCATGAGTTTGTAAAGTTTCTGGAATTATTCATGCTCTTGAGCTCCAATTTTATCCCATTATGATCTGATAAGGAATATGAGATAATTTCTACTTTTTTTTATTTGTTGAGGGAGTTCTTATGGACTAGCATATGATCTATCTTAGAAAACGTTCCATGTCGAGCTGAAAAGAATGTGTATTCCTCATCATGTGGATGAAATATTCTGTATATATCTGTGAGATCCAACTGGTTTAAGGTGGAGATTAGGTTTGACGTTTCTCTGTTGATTTTTCATTTTCATGACCTTTCTCTTGATAAAAGTGGGGTATTGAAGTCTCCCATTAGTATTGATTCTGGTCCAATAAAATTCTTTATATTCCATAAGGTTTGTCTTATAAAGCTAAGTGCCCCTATGTTTGGGGCATAAATATTAAGGAGCATTATTGATTCTTGATCAATTATTCCTTGTGTTAAAATGTAATGTCCTCCTTTGTCTCTTCTAACTAATTTTGGAATGAAATTTAATCTATCTGAAATTAGAATGGCAACACCTGCTTTCTTTCGTTCCCCCCCTGCTAGGTATACAATTTTCCAGCCCTTAACTCTCAGTTTATTTCAGTCTTTGTGAGTTAGATGAGTTTCTTGAATACCACATATTGATGGTTTGTGTATTTTCATCCAATTAGCCAGCCTCTGTCTCATAATTGGTGAGTTAAGACCATTTACATTAGTAGAGATTATTCAGTAGCATTTATTGTTATATATCCAATCATTACCTGTTGCTGATTTATGAATCATGTTTGCTTTGGTCCTTTCTTGGGTTGAACTCATCTCAGCTAACCAGTTCTTTGATTTCCTTTGTAGATTAGTCTTAACTCTCCTGGATGTGGTAATTGGTTTACAATCCTCTCCAGTGCTGGTTTGGTGGTTGCATATCGTTTAAAAGCTTCAATGTCATTAAATGTCTTATACTCCTCATCTATTTTCAAAGATAATTTTGCTGGATATATTAATCTAGGCTGGGGATTTTTTTTTTTTTTTTTTTTTTTTTTTTTTTTTTTTA